>ML247284.1:1908-73878 GCA_005239495.1 Nicotiana undulata | reverse complement strand
AAGCACTGTAGCTCGCCGGAAAAATTCAAAGTCGTCGGAATCTGTTGGAAATAGCCCCAAGTGACTCGGAATGGACAGCCGAGTAAGTTGTCCTGAAGACGCGTGGCCAAAAAATGGCCGGAGGAGGGCTCACGCGCGGCCGGAGGAAAAGCTGCTGCCGGCGCGTGGGGGCGCGTGGGGATGGGGCTGCCGGAGATTTTTTTCAGGGTAGGTCGCCGGAGGCCGATCTACCTAGTGGTGGTGTTGGATTTTGCACAACACTGATAAAAATGGCTTTTGACTACGGCAGACCTGTGTTCGCCGGAAAAAATTCCGGTTGATTGATTTTTTTCTTCCCGGAGTCGCTGGAATTGATGCACAGCGATAAAACTCTCACAATAGCTCTGATACCATGTGAGAAAACACGGGAGAAAAATAATATCTTATTATTTTCAATGATACAATGAGCCCTATATATAGATATTACATGTCCTACTCCTAGTACACATAGGATTAGGGTTAGGGTTATTTACTCCTATTTGACTACTTAACTAACAACTATAAAATTGTTATTGTTACTTTTCCAGTTTTCACTAAGACTGTCAAGGTATATTCTTACATCAGTCAGAGGCCGTTGTTGAATTTGATGAGGAAATTCACAAATGAAAGAAATTTGGTGAGACCGGCCAAGACTAGATTTGCAACGGCTTCCACAACTTTGCATAGTTTTTACTTGCAAAAGAAAAACTTGAGAAAGCTAATTCTTTCAAATGATTGGAAAGATAATAGATGTGCAAAGGAAATTGTGGGGAAAGAAACTGCCAAAGTTCTTATTTCTCCATCATTCTAGAATGACGTCGTTCGGGCTCTTAAAGTTAGTGGTCCTTTGATTGGGGTGCTTTGTATGGTGGATGAGGAGAGAAAACCACCAATGAGTTATCTTTATGAAGCTATGGATAGAGCCAAAGAGACTATTGCAGCGTCATGTGAGGGAGATGTTAGGAAATATGAGAAAGTTTTTGAGATTATTGATAGTATGTGGTCGAATCAACTCCATCGACCTATGCATTCAGCAGGCCATCTTCTGAACCCGGGATTATTTTACAAGAATACTAGAGATGACACTTTGGATTCAGAGGTGTGGGTTGGATACCATGAATGTCTTGAGAAGTTGGTCCCCAATTCAGCGACGGTAGATCAAATAGAGGAGGAGTTTGGTAGGTACTCACAAGCAGGTGGCCTATTTGGTTTGCAGGCGCCTATTAGAGCTAGAGGCAAAAGGTCACCAGGTAACTAACTTTAATATAGATATCCTTATAGCTTTAATTTAATTTATTTGATTTATACTTATTAACTTTTAAAATATTTTTCTATAGTTGAATGGTGGATGCAATTTGGACATCAAACTCCAAACTTGCAAAAGTTTGCATCAAAGTACTAAGCGTAACTTGTAGTGCATCTGGATGCGAGAGAAATTGGAGCGTATTTGAGCATGTAAGAAGCAGATTTATTATATTAATATATTATATATTGTATTATTATTAGTATCTATTAATTAATCTAAACAACTTATGCGCAGATTCACTCTAAGAAAAGGAATAGGCTTGAGCTATCACGTATCGATGATCTAGTGTATATTAAACACAATAGAACATTGAGGCGACGTTATGAAGCTCGCGATACCATTGATCCAATTTTGTTGGATAACATTGACGAGGCAAATGAATGGTTAACTGGAGCCCTCCAAAATCATGAAGATGAACAAGTGTATGTAGGAGATGATCTTGATTGGGGTACTCTTTCTATGGCAGCTGGAGTTGAGGAGAATATCTATGGTCTTAGAGGGAGTTCTTCAAGTTCAAATTACAAGAGAAGGGGAGTAGCAAGTTCAAGTCGGTCCCTAATTGATGAAGACTCACGAGGATGAAGAAGATGATAGCCAATATAATGCTAACATTCTTGAAGTTGTACAATTGGAAAATCTTGAAAAAGAATAGATGTTGCTTGTTTTAGACTTTAGTTTATGAGCATACTATGACTATCTATTGAGTCTTTAATTTTTGAATTGATATATTTATTAATATATTATTGTTATTGAGTTTTTAGTTATATGTATATAGTATCTTATGTTTTTGTATAAATCGTCTCTTCACATCAAAAAGGCGAGCGCTTCGCTGCGCGTCTCTCGCCTCAGTGAAGCGGACCCTCGTCGCTATTTGTCGTCGCGTGCTATCTAAAACACTGGATTGAAAGAAGTCAAGCGATCCAGACGGCTATCAAGATATTTTGATACGGTATAAAATGGAGCAAAACGCACTAAGGGGTTGTTTGGTAGGAGGTATAAGAAAAATGTTGAATAGGGTTATTAGTAATATGGTATTATTAATAATGGGATTAGTTATGCTGGCATTAGTTATGCTAATTTCTTATCCACTGTTTGGTTTGGTGGATTAAAGCATTGCGTAATTTCTGAAAAATTGGTTGTTTACAAAAACACCCTCCACATTCTTTACTTTCTCTAATGCCAACTTTTTTTTTATAGGAGAGCAAAACTAAAAGAGAGAACTAATTGAAATATTAAAGTTAAAAGAGAAGAAAATTGTAATTACTATGACATATAATACAAAATATCAATTATTAAAAAAAATAGGTAGATTTTTAACAAACAAAGAAAACTTCAGTTCATACTTTGAACGAGTTCAAAATCAAATTTAGTATTAAATATGATATGCTTTTGATTATAGTGAATGCTAAAGGAGAAAAATTAATTTATAAAAATATACAAAATATGGCGAAAAGTATTCGGAATAGGTTTTGAGGGATTTGAGGGGCATTCAGGTCTTTAACTAAGCTTATGCATGTATTAATAACCTTGGTACGCTAATACCACAGTTTGTTGTGCATTAGCCATGCATAGGATGATACCAAATAGGGTGAGTAACTAATGCTTGTATTAGTTATACATAGGTTGAGAAAGTATACCAAACAAGGAATTACTAATACACAAAGCCAATGCATGCATTAGTTTTTCTAATGGACTCTACCAAACGACTAATTGTCTTATCATCGCAAGCTACAACTTAAAAAATTGTATATTAGGTTCTCAAATTACCGTTTAGCCAAAGCACATTCTTTTAAAAACAAAATCAGCTTGAAGGTTCTCAAACATATGCATACCCATTATCAACTTGAAGGCGTGGAGCTGTTGTGGCAGTCATAAAGTACCGACCATCAGGAGACCATTCACTTGTTACTGACAATTCAGCCTTTGTAGTTCCAAGCTGCTTCTTTTCCTTGTAGTCCCAGAATGCCTGAAGTCATGACTAATCGTTCAAAAGCTAAGCTATATAAGCAGAAGAAAGTTGTAATTCAAGATCACAGGCAAGCATCACTCTATGAATCAACTAAGATTTAATAGGAACTTTCTCAACCTCCAGGTAGACATGGCCAAATACAGTTGTTTAAATTGTTCAGATAACTACCATAAATGAAGGTCAAGGTACAGGCAGGCTCACTTGCCAGAGTGGTTTATTAGCACAAATATGAGTAGAAGTTGCTGAGCCAACAACCCAAACAACAAGAATGGAGGACTAAGAGAAATAGGTAATAGTTTACCAATTTGAACAACTAAAACTACAAGCCTAAGACTACTATTTAAGTGCCATATACTAAAGGAGCTCATTTTAATGAGACAAAAGAAACCATCTAACCACACAAATCACCATATCCTCCCTTTCTTTTTTAGGGATGATGTCTAGGCTAGCTTGCATGCACCTAGACTATTGGGCACCTGTTACCTCCCACCAGTGTTATCAAAGGCGCGCTTAAGCCCAGAAGCGAGGCTCAAAACATGTTGAGCGCTTCGCCTTGCTTAGCTGGAGCTTCAGTGTTATCATCAAGGCTCTAAGGCATATTTTTTCTTGCCAATGAGCGTAATCCTGAAGAGGTGACACTAAATAATTGATCTTTCACTTTATCGTAAATTTTCTTCAATTTATTTGTCCGTATATTTGGTATTGATGCTTATAGATATTAGTCTTGGACTACACATTATTTGTCCATATTTGTGCCTTTCTTCGTAAAGCCCACGCTTTATTTGCACTTTGCGCTTAAAGCCCCAACAAACCACAGAGGTTTTTTGCGCTTCTCGCTTTTCATAACACTGCCTCCCACTAGCATAGGTACCGGCCAACTCTGTCTACCACGACATAGATAGATGGGAAGAAGTTACCTAGTGCTTCTTGACTCAGCTAGAATTTGAACCTTCATCTCCAAGGTAGCACCCTCTTAAGGCCACACCCTTGGGTGCCACATAAATCACTATATCTTATTTTCTTGTGATCAAAATTATCCAATCCCTATGACTTAATTGAAGGAGGCCAAGAGGAAATGGTAGGAAATTGATGAACAGACGAGGGGAAGGAATTGAGGTTGCTGGGAAATTAACCAAAAAATCTGTCAGAATGCAGAATGAGATCTTTGAACATCTGTTCATCATAAAAATCACGGATATTCTATTCATCGAGAAATTTCACCCAAAAGAAAGCTAGAGAACAATTGAAAATCACTGGAGAATGTCACAGGTTATAACTGACGCTTATGGTGCAGGATAATCCTATTGAAAGTGGGTGTACAGTCTTTGTCAGCAAAAGACACTATCGTCATAAACTAGGCAAAACCACTGGAAAAATATGAAAGTTGGATGGGATGATTCTCAGGTAGTCGACCCCAGCGAGTTGGAATATTACATTAATCTCACAGGGTAAAAAAAGAGGAAAGGAGGAACTTTTTGAGCCATGCTGAATTAGGGTTCAGGTGATCGAGATTGGTTAGGCTGGGAATGGAAAATCAACTGCCATGAAAGCAAGAAATTCACTGAATTGTCTGAATAGAGTTCACGCGCTGAGCACATGGAGTGGATCTCCTAATAAAAATATGCACCCTAGTCAGTGTGTGACCTCCACTTAAGACGTGGCTTCTCGAATTTTGTTTGCTGAAATATTCTTGGTTTCGTGGTATGTTGGTTGATGCATAACACACACAAGAAGCAAAGAAGACTCACATAAACAAGACGGTTTTAGGAATAATATGCCGTGTATGACATTTTCTTAACTCGAATAATACTGGTAAATGCATAGTAATTTCTAACAAAAACTAGATGCCATATGAGATATAAGAGAAACAAGGATAACAGACTGAGAGAATGAGCGAAGAATAATGACTTACGCATTAATCCCTCTATAGGGACACTTTACCATGTACATTGTTGTTTTACCCACCTGATACTACTTTTCTTTTACGAGTAGATGATACTACATTACAACAACAACAACGACCCAGTTAAATCCCACAAGTGGGGTCTGGGGAGGGTAGTGTATAGGCAGACCTTACCTCTACCTCGAGGGGTAGAGAGGTTGTTTCCGATAGACCCTCGGCTCAAGAAGATACTACATTAATAAATATATATTTTTAGATGTGTATATTATATTACTCCCTCCGTCCCAACTTATGTGATGCACTTTCCTTTTTAGTCTTTCCCAAAGAGAATGACACCTTCTTATATTTAGAAACAATTTAACTTTAAACTTCTCATTTTACCCTTGATGAGATGATTTATAGCCACATGAATATATGACTTGTTTCATACCACAAGTTCAAGTCTTTCTTTCTTACGCTCCACGCACAATCAAACAACATCACATAATATGGGACGGGAAAAGTATTAAATATTATTGTTTGTGCTTAACTATCTAACACTACCTACACTATCTGATAATTCCATTGGGTTTTGTTTTGCACAGGGAGAATCAACACTGACTATGTTGATCGATGTATGTTCTAGAGAATCTCCTCAAGCATGATTTGCTAAGCAGCAAGCTTAGAATAGTTAAAAGTTTGGCATGCCTCCAATGAAGCTGATCATTTTGTTTTCTATTTAGCACTTAAATCTAGTATTCTACTTCCTTGATCTTATTTTATATGCCATCTTTTCTTTTTATTCTATCTCGGAAAGATTGACTCCTTTAACATCCCTATTTTACTCTTAATCACATGAGTTAGGATGCCACTTGATATAAAAGCTGATTTTAAATTAAAATAACTACACATCAAGGGACATGTCGAACTCTTTCCATCTCTCATTTAATTGTTGGTAATAAGGAAAATGTTGGTACTTTGTTTATATTTAGTCTATGTGTCAAAAGTCTTCTTTTTTATAGGTAATAGCAATCCATGACACTTGAGACAGATATAAGAGTTATGGACATTTCCGACTTCTGAATATAGTAATCATCTAGATATACATACCATGTCTCCTGGTAAGTTACCAAAGCCTGCCAAGCATATAACTGTGGAACAAGGATTAAGGCAAGCAAAAGCAGTAACTGCCGGGTGGAAATAAACTAGCAGGCTGAACTAGCCCTTTTTTTCCAATGACCAACTAGAAATAATGATGACATATTAGAAAAAGAATGTCTTTTCTAAGAAAAGGATACAGTTCCCCAGCGGATTCCATCTGATAGTGTTGTATGGGCCTGTTCCAAGCTCAAGTAGAGGATTGCACTTCTTGTCGAACACCGTGGCCATAGCAGGCATAACTAAGTGATTTAAGGAATAGCAGCAACATCCAGAAAATATATGAAACAATGGATTCAAGAGAAAATAAAGGAATTCTAGCTGCATATCTTTTAATAACAGCGGTGTCGAGGATATTTTGCACCTTCAACTAATCCACCGAGAATCTACTACTTACGACAAGCATAGGTATCAAGTAACTCTACCAGCTAATGCTTAGGCAGATGGGATAAATTCACCTAGTGTCATTTCTCCTAGATTTGAGCCTTGGTTCCCAAGATTGTTACTCTAACTCCTCGATTGCTATGGCATTGCTTTGAAGGCGGATACTAGTTGCAAATTAATCTTGAACAAATCCACTCGGGAGAGGAAATAAAAGCTTCTTTGTTAGGACTAAAATTTAGACCCTATTAATGAACAGAGTACATGTTTGCTGAGTATATAAAAGCAATGATCTAATGCACTTCACCTTGGACCTCCTCTTTAAGTTGCAGGGCGGAAAGAATATGTGTGCTAGATGTCCTCCACCATTTAACACTTGGCTCACATTTTTTATTGTGTATTTCTCCTCTTAAGCGAGAGAGAAGGTTTTAAAAGGAATAATTAAAGAAAAACAGTAACACCCAGAACCACGAATGAGAGAATAATGGAAGAACCAAGCTCTAAGCTTTAGCAACTAGTTATAAGTGTGCATATATTCAAACTTCTATGGTGTCTAGAAAAAAGTTGCATCCAACTTCAAACTTTGTTATATTTATTCCAAATATTCTTGACAATTTCAGAAGCCTAAAGGTGGGTTTTGGGGTGTTGGTAAAGGATACAACCATAAACAACTGCAAATTCTTTACCCGAATAGGACCATTGAACATCATGAATAGGGCCGTCTTTACCTGCAACATACCCAAGGATCAGTAAGTCGTAAATTCACTCATTCAACCCATAACTTTGGCTGAAGATTAAGAAGATGGAAAAAAAAACATACGGAGAGGAACAAGCCCTTCATGGGTCCCATCAGTAGTCAAGTAGTTCAACTTTGTTTCTCCGTAGTAGCTTTGGTTTGTTTTATCAACATCTGATTGGACCACCACTAGGAGCCCTGTAGAACCCGAGTTCCAGCTCAGTTGCACAGTTGAGCAGCGGAAGAAGCTGCGTCGAGCAACAGCTTGACTTTGTAAGTCCTTTCCACATGCATATATCTGAACACTGGCTGGCATTCCCTGCATAAATTAATTTTCCAAAAGGTTAAATGGGAACCCTGAGGACTGGCAGCCTTAAGCACACGACACTTGAAGAATTTTATGTTGTGTTGTAATCTGGTTGCATGAAACTAAGGAAGTATTTTACTCTTCCATTACGCCTATCTTTTCATATTGGTTTTTGGATATTACTATGCCAAAAAGAATTCCAAAATATTCAGGCAATTTCTCAGATTCACTCTGTTGACTACTCTCGAGTAGCTTCCCTCAGCTTTCACTACAAACAGACATATTGTACTGTGCTGTGCAGAAACACAACTCTTTAAAACCAGCAAGACAGCTCGTGGATATCTGGATTACTATGTACCTCCCTGCCATATATTCCCAAAGCCTCAAAGTGTATTCTTTATTACATTAAGGAGCAGCTTGAACAACTACTGGAAAAAGCTTTTGAATCTATAGAGAAACTTTTAGGATGGGGCGCACTTCAATGAGACTTGACTGAATGCGCTCAGCATTAGTTTGTGTCAAGTTCTCTAACAACAAGCATAATATGGATTAGTTAAAAAGTCAGGAGGCATATCAAAATGCACATTCATCGTCGAGAGGATAATACATGGATGTTTCAAATTGATAATTTAATGAGTATCCAATAATTTTCTTCGTGAAGTGCAAAATAGACCTTGGATTCTGGAACAAATGCAGCCACATAGGATCCAGGGGCTTTCGAAAGCTCCAATGCAGCAATCGCAGGAACTCGAAGCCGATTAACGAATCCCTTAGAGAAATCCCTAGGATCGAAAAATTGGATTTCATTTGTTGCCAATCGACATGCAACAGTTTCGTCAGAACTGAAACGTACTGAAGGCCTGAAAAAATCAGAGTGCAAATGAATAAAATACTCTAAAATTCTGTGCATATTTTCCACATTGACAGCCAAAACACAAGAAAATTTACCAAGTAACTTTTGTTATATTTTTCTGGAAGAGTTGGTAAACATATTCACCATTTTCTATCTTCCACAAGACCACGTTCTTATCCTGAGGAGAAGAACATTTCTGGAAGGTCTGAAGATAAGTTCCACAAGGAGATATGACAGCTGCAAGAACGTTTGGGACATTAAAAGACCTAATCTCTTTCAATGTTTTGCAATCAAAGATGCTGATTACGGAGTCTGATTTTGTAACCATGAGTTTGGACCCATCTTCACTGAACTTTGCACTGGTACAAGGAAGCCTATCAAGCTTGATACCAGGTTGACCGCTCGGGAAAGGTGGTCCATTCCATATAGCAAACCCCTGTGGTTCTCTTACTAAGATATCCAACGAGGGGGAAGGCTCTACAACCGCCATCCTGTAGTGTCAAATATAAAAGCTGGGGTACCTGCAAAAGAAGATGACTTCCATCCTATAAGTAAAAGGAAATCAATTCCTCCTTTCGGCCAAAAATATATTCCTTGGAAGCATGATTCGGCTCTCTACCCTCCACTCACGGGTTTTTCGTCCTTGTTGTTGCGCAAGCATGATTCTAAATAAAAAACTAATCTCTGAAACATATTAGCTACAGGAAACAAATAGAAGCCAATTCTTTGCTGAAGGAAAAATGATTTTAAAGGACCAATGAGCTCTAGAATAACCAAGTAATTAAGTGAAAATATCAACACAAATCAGAGTATGCATTGGGGCTTGCATAACAGAAACAAAAGATAAAATCAATTTACCGGAATAATTATAGTTGAGATGATGCAGTAAAAGCTGGAGCGACTGTACTTCGCAACACAGTATTCACTCTTGTCTGCTCACTTGAGCTATTTTCCGATGGAGAAGTGGAGTCTGCAGCCTAAGGGGGCACCAAATTTAGTCATTTATTTTCTCTTTCTTTGGAATTATTGAAATGTTGAGAGAGGAAGAAATTAGTAATTGGGGATTTGCAAAAGACATTAGTCATTTTCAACTCTTTATTCCTGATTTAATTAACAATGTTAATAGTCATTTTCTTTTTAGAACTCTAAAATTTATTTAATTGCACTAACGATATTAAACTATTATTTATAACAAAAAACCTATTCAACTTTGCATATGTATCATAGAAAGCCACTAAATAATTTTCATAATTAAAAAGTCACTCAACTTTATTTAAATATCACGATAATATAAAAAATAGTTTAATGACTTAAGGCAAAAAGTAAAAATTGAATAATCATGCATTATTCATCTACCTCTGTCGTCACTTTGGTTAGTTTGTTGAGATGTATGACACGCAGGGGTGTGAGGAGAACTATCTATTTGAATTATTAAGAAAGTGGCCCTCTATTTCTGTTTCAAATGGACGGGTTAGATTAATTTTGGACGGGTCAAATGGAATGAGCCAATAAATGGGTAGATCAAAAGTTATTTGGGCTAAGATAGGTTGGGTCAATATAAAAAATTTGGGACATGGCTCAACCCACCCAACTCTTATCAAACTTTAATTAATATGTGTCATTTTATTATGAATTATTTAATTATCAAATAAAACTTTTTTCTTTTGTTATGGTCATATATAACATATCAAATTAAAAAAGCATTATTTTAAAGATATTTAAGAAAGTTACTCATGGATTAAAACTTTAAACGGGTTGATACGGGCTGGGCCAAAATGGATTGAGTTCAATAAAGGGTATCTTACAGAAATGTCTCAAAAGAGTTTCAACTTACCAACCTCTAGCCATTAATCATTGTCTTACCAAAATTAGCCAACATATATAAAAATTGAAAACTCAAAGAAATAAAGTTCTTTCTCTCAAAGAATCACACACCAAGATCTCCTTCCATATTTTCAAGCGTGATTAACAACATTAGATGCAAGACATAAAGGAAATTTCATGGATGAGGTAGCAAATAAAGCGATGAAATACAAATAATTATAAGATTCCAAAAATCTAAGCAAAAAAAAGTATTTTTTTCGATGGGTATGGTTGAGCCCATTGAAAATATATAGATGAGTCAATATACAAAATTTGAGGAAGATTGGAGGTGATTTAGACTAATTTGGTATCAAAATTCGTAGTTAAAACTAGGGGTGGGCGTTCGGGCAGTTCGGATTGAATATGAAATTGCGATTTGGATTTTTGATTTTCGGATTGAAGAAATTACAATCCAAATCCAATCCAAATAATTTCGAATTGGATCGGATTTCGGATTAATCGGATTGAATTTTTCGGATATTCGGTTCTGGCTTTTAAGCCTATAAGTTGAGCTTATAGAAAACACTCGACATAAAAATAATTATTTAAATGAAGTAGAAAGATGGTAATCAGAAGATGCTTTAGTTTTTTATATCTTCTCGAATTCATATAATGCCTTTCAAGAAAAAAGGTCTCGCATGCAATACATCACACTGATTCAAATTATATTATTTTAAATTAAAAGATTAAGCGGGAAGGGTGACCTCAAAATTCAATCTTTAGTCAACTTCGGCCTTGACTATTCACTATTTACAAACGCATGTATGGTGTGGCTGTGTGGGTGAGATGTGAGAGAAAAGAAAAAACCGATATTATATTTGATTTGGTAGAGAAGCCCATATTGGACTTAGTAATTTGGATTGAATATACGGGCTAATGTTTAATTGGCATGATACTATTGAAGATTTAGATTTATTAGTATTAGGAATGTATATGGGTAATGCCGTAATGGGCTAATGTCTAACTAGTAAGGCTAAATATAAGATAAAAATATTTCGGACTTTCGGATATCCGAAATTTCTAAGTCCCAAATCCAAAATTCAAAGTTTTAAAAAAAAATCTGAACTCCAATCCATAATCCAAAAAATTCGGATTCTGGTTCGGATTTCGGGTTTGCCCAAACTATGCCCACCCCTAGTTAAAATCGAGTTCAAACAAATTTCTGTGATATATGTATCTGTGATGAGCCAAAGGGTCATCTTGTGATTTAAGACTCTATTTCGCGCTCCCTAGCAACCTTATTTTTATTCACCTCAATTAGTGTGCACAGTCCGCGCGTAGATTCGAAAATCCTTTATGTGAAAATTTATGAAATAATAATTTTTGAGATTTAAAAGTGATTTTTAGTTGACTTTGGTCAACGTTTTGAGTAAACGGATCCGGACCTGTGTTTCGATAGTCCCGAAAGGTCCGTAGTAAAATATGGGACTTGGGCGTATGCCCAGAATCGAATTCTGAGGTCCCTAGCTCGAGAAATAATTTTTTTATGAAAATTGTAAGACTGAAATTCTAAAGATTTCAAAAAATTGATTAATGGTTGATCTCGTTGGTATCGGGCCTGTATTTTGGTTCTGGAGCCTGGTAGAGATTTAATATAATATACAAGTCATGTCTGTGAAATTTGGTAGAAATCAGAGTTGATTTGACGTGATTCGGATGTCCGGTTGAGAAGATAGTAGTTTTGAAATGTTCTTGAGAAATTCATGAGTTTTGGTACTAAATCCGTTGTTCCAGGTGTTATTTTTGTAATTTGATTATGCGAGAAAGTCCGTATGATGTTTTTAGACTCGTGTGCATGTTTGGTTTGGAGCCCCGAGGGCTCGGGTGAGTTTCAGATATGCTACGAGGTGTTAGGACTTAGGAAAATTTTACTAGTATAGAACTGAACCTGCGCAGGCCTCTAATATCGCAATTTCGAGATCAGGCATCGCAAATGCGATCATAGCAGGGTTTGCTATTACAAGGATTTTTATCGCAATTGCGATCATAGGCTAGGCCGACATGTCTCTCATTTGCGAGATTATCCTCGCAATTGCGAAGGGAGTCTAAGAAGGGGTAGGTTCGCAAATGCGAACATCTACTCGCATTTGTGAGAGGTCAGTGGTCGCAAATGTGACACTTTCCTCGTATTTGCGATGGCAACAGGACTGTGAAGGGCTTCGCATTTGCGATAGCTCCTTGGCATTTACGAGCTTCGCAATTGTGAAGCTCAGATCGCAAATGTGACATCTGCAGCTGATAACGTTGGACTTAGACGGGATTTTTCATTCACTCTCCCATTTTTCAAAATCTAATCTTCAAGAGGCGATTTTCCAAAGGCTATTTCTTCCCCAAAATCATAGGTAAATGATTCCTAACCCTTTTGCCTTCAATCTTTTACTTCTTTTAACAAGATTCAACCTAGAATCTAGAACTATCATGTTGGAATTGGGGATTTTGGGTCGAAAACTAGGGATTTCGAAATTTGGGAATTTTAGACTTCGAATTGAGGTCGGATTCCAAAACCAATTGTATATTCGGGCTCGGGGGAGAATGGGTAAACGAATTTTGGTCCGAACCTCGAGTTTGGACCAAGCGGGCCCGGGGTCGATTTTTTTCTTTTGTTGGAAAAACTTAAGAAAACTGTAATTTTGCAATTAAGTTGATTCCTTTAGCGACAATTGATGACATTAAACTAATTATGAATAGATATGAGTGAGTTATAGGTGAATTCTAAAGGGAAAGCGGTACTTGGGCACTGAGTGGCCTGCGAAATTGAAGTAAGTGTTGTGTCTAATTTTGGCTTGAGGAAATATGTATTGTGTGATTATTTGCTATGTATTTTGTTGATGAATACAATGTATAGGTGAGGTGACAAGCACCTATGCGTTGTGGTCGAGTCATAGCATGCGAGTGAAATTCCATTCTTGCAAATGTCGTAGTATTAAATCCTACTATCTACGTTTATTGTTGTTATTGGAATGTTGGGAGACTTATATCCGGTTCCACCGAGGTTGATAAAATTGTGAATATTGATTCAGGGTTGAGATGTTAAATTGTGAAATTAATCATTAATGGAATATTGTTTCTTTGTGAAACTTCCCTCTATACGTTGTTATTGCTTCTATGAATTGTGAGGAAGAGTGTAAAGCATGAAGGGTGATGCGGTGCATGATTTACTTATATTGTGAGGAAGAGTGTAAAGCATGAAGGGTGATGTCGTGCCATGATATGAGAGTGATAAAGCACTAAGGGTGATGCCGTGTATATTATGTGAGGTTTAATGCACTAAGGGTGATGTCGTGCCGTTCTAATTATATATTGGTGAGGTTGAGAGTAAAAGCACGAAAGGTGATGCCGTGCAGTTTTCCTATATTGTCTGAATTGCCTAATTTAATTGAGGATTTCTATTTAAATTGTGCCTTTTTATTGTTTATCATTTCTTATATTGTGAGCCCCCGATTCATATCCCCTTCCCATTATGCCTGCTTTATTTCCTTGTTTATCATTGTTGCCATTAGCATGATTATGATATTCGGGTTTTATGTGGTGTCTTGTCCTAGCCTCGTCACTACTTCGCCGATGTTAGGCTCAACACTTACCAGTACATGGGTCGGTTGTACTGATGTTGCACTCTGCACTTTCTGTGCAGATCCAGGTATCGGTCTGAGCTGATTTCGAGTTGTAGTTGACTTTCACACAGGAGACCCGAGGTAGATTTGTCGACGCCCGTAGATTCTTGGAGTCTCTTCCTTATATCCATTTACTGTTTTATTTAGTTCACAAACAATTATACATTTTCTTTTCATCCAAATACTTGTAGTAAATTCTTAGTAGTTCGTGAATTATAATTCCAGATCATGGGTAGTTAGACATGTCAGTATTATTGCGCAGTATTATTTTCAAATTTTTATTCCTTATCTTGGTATCATGTGGTGAATGGTAGTGGACCCTCACATAGTTTTAAATGTTGTAATTCTATAATGTTGGCTTGCCTAGCAAGTGTAGCGTTATGCGCCATCACGGTCCCGACGGTGGGAATTCGGATCGTGACAATGTGAAACATGTATCACGCATGTATCTCACACGTAGGTATACATGGATATACATGTGATACACATTTGATACAAATGATACATCTGTGATACACCTATCATTTTTTTTCATGCTCATCTTCTACTTCGAAGTTTCAATTCAAACCACCTTAGAACTCCATCAAATCATCCCAAAACTTAAATTCAAGCTCCTTAACACGTACTCAATCTATTCTAATTACATCCACTTAAAAGAAAGCAAAAATGTGACCTTTTTTGGCTAGAAATAACTAAATGGATAATATAAGTAATATTTTATGAATTGGTCAATCTTTGTAACAGATACTTATAAATGGACATAGCTGGTATTTTCCCTTCAATAAATAGGCGAATTGACCCAACCTTGAGCGGATTTGGGCTGATCAAATTAGTTTGGGCTCAAATTGCCACCTCTAAATTGACAATCTAGTGAAGAGTTTGGATCTGTAGGAATTCTCGGGGAATTTGCATCTATACCCACTTTGCAAAAAAAAAAACAAGCGTACCCACTTTTCGCATAAACTTCAGGCATACGGGCTTGAAGTAGCAAAGGCAATCATACAAACTTCAGCATTCTAGGAGACATGCCTGAAGTTGTTTGTAATTGTTGAACTTAAGCATTCTACTAGCTGAAATTTTGTTCTCTATTTGATGTACTTAAGCATGTTTTAGCTGAAATTTTGTCCTGCATTCAATAGTTTTGTCGTAAAGCTTTTTCTTTTGCTGGAGTTATTTAGTTCATTTGTAAAAAAATTAGCGCTAAATAAGCTGAAGTTTTGTCCTGGATTCATTAGTTTTGTCATAAAGCTTTTCAAGAACCTCAACATAAGCTATTGAAGTTATTTAGTTCATTTGTAAAAACTTTAGCACTAAATAAGCTGAAGTTTTGTCCTGGATTCATTAGTTTTGTCATAAATCTTTTTCAAAAACTTCAACAGAAGATGCTGAAGTTATTTAGTTCATTTGTAAAAATTTCAGCACTAAATAAGCTGAAGTTTTGCACAGGTAACAGGAAGAAGGAGGTGCCTGAAGTTATCAAAATTAGGGTATAGGTTAAATAATTTTAAAAATATGGGTATAGGTTAAATGGGGGCGACCAAATAGGGCGCCCCGTGCAATTTTTTCGGAATTCTCTTTTGGGATCTTTACACAAATAGCCGGCCATATTAATTGTTTATTTGTTTTAGTCATATACATAAATTAAACATCAATGATACACAAATATACATATATAATATATAAATTATGCATATATTGTATATTCACCAGCTATTTTTAATTTAAATGGTAGTGTGAACGACTATTTGGATTAATTCTTCCTCACTTTTATATCAATCTTTTTTCTTTTTTTGGTAAGCAAAATAATCTTATTCACGAACCAAGTATGTACAACTCAAATCTCCTATCGAAAATGGGACATTGTGCCCCAATTCTTGGAATCTACTATCACTCATCTACCAAAAGACTTTAAATATGGATTGAACTTGTGGGTGGCATATGGGTTGTTTGAGTTGTATTTGGGCTAGTTAAAATGGACTGACTCATTAAATGGGTTAAACAAGTAAAAATAACACGAGCTAATTAGTTTTTAGATTGGTAATTAAAAAATAACCAGCGTTTGCAAAGTCATTGAGAAATAGTCACTATTTTGCTGCAACACAGACTGGTCCAGCATAATATACTGGAGATTGGTGTACCTGTGTATGAACTTCCAGCATATTATGTTGGAACTCCAACACGCGAAAAGTTCCAGCATAATATACTAGAGACTGAATCACATGTGTATGAACTTCCAACATATTATGTTGGACCGGTATATTATACTGGAACTCCAGTATATTATGCTGGAGATTGGTGTACCTGTGTATGAACTTCCAACATATTATGTTGGACCGGTATATTATACTGGAACTCCAGTATATTATGTTGGAATATTTTCCGAATTTTGAATAGTGTTTTCATTCAGATTTATCTTTACATGAAAAGTGGCTAAATTTCGATTACTTTTAAAAATGTGGCTATTTTTCAATTACCACTTATAAATCTGGCTATTTTTGAATTTCTCCCGCTATATAATGGGTTATAACCCAACCCACTCAAATTGACTCAAATCATTGCAATATTCTTATTTTTAAACAAGCATATATAAAAATTATCTTATGTTTTAGAAAAAATGTCAATTCATGCCAAATAATTTCTTTCCTCAATTTAGATTTAAAATTTTATTTGATAGTTTTTCACCTTATAATACTTTAACAAATATCCGAATAAAAAAGAAGAAGGTAAAATTAAAACTTCTCACCCACCTCCCACCACCCCAAACCCCACCCTACCCTCCAACCCTCACCCCACCACTAACTAAAAAATATTATTTAGAATATTTTTTTTTAATGTTGTAGATAGAGTATTTTTTCATTTTAAAAAATAATTCAAAAGTGTTTTTCCCCAATAAAATAAGTACTTTTTTTCACGCTGTAGAAAAAGTGTTTTCTTTAATTTTAATAAAATAAGTACTTTATTTTCATGATGTAAGAAAATTATTTTCCTTTGTTTCAACAAACTGCGTACTTTCTTTTCATGATGTGGAAAAAGTATTTTCTTTTTCACAAAATGAGTAGTTTCTTTTCCTATTGTAAAAAAAGTATTTTTTTAAAAAATGTTTTAGATAAAGTATTTTGCCTAATAATTTCAACAAAATAAATATTTTTTTATGATATAGAAAAAATATTTTCTTTTATTTCAATAAAATAAGTACTTTCTTTTCGTGATGTAGAAAAAAGTATCTTCTTTTTCACAAAATGAGTACTTTATTTTCATGACGTAGAAAAAGTATTTTTTTTCTTCAACAAAAAGAGTACTTTGATTTCATATGGTTAAAAAAATATTTTATTTTTTAACAAAATGAGTATTGTCTTTTCCTATTGTAGAAAATGTATTTTCTTTTAATGTTATAGATAGTGTATTTTGCCTAATAATTTTAACAAAATGAATATTTTCTTTTTTGTGACGTAGAAAAAGTATCTGCTTTCATTTCAATAAAATAATTACTTTCAAAGTATTACAAAATGAGTACTTTATTTTCCTGTTGTAGAAAAAATATTTACTATTTAATGTTGTAGATAAAGTATTTTGCCTAATCTCAACAAAATGAATGTAACAACTAAATTTCGCTCTTGAAAAATAATAATCAAGACAAGAAATATAGCGACAAATATTATATTCGATTTCAAGTAATGGGGTTACAATCTCTAAAATATCTCAAATCTGAAGAGATGTAGTCCTCTTATTCTTCTCCTCACGAACGATGGTTCAAGAGCTTGGGAGCTTAATCTTGAACATGACGGATTTCAGATTTATAGTACGACACCAATAATTTGAAGGTCGTCACGAACCAGAATTTGGTATTAGGTTATCACGAACGGAAAATTTGAAGTCGTCCGCCTATGTTTGAGTTCACCTTTGGTATTTGACCACATATGACGATTGCAGATATGGATGGAGACCTTGATGCTATTATTTAGAGCTTCTTTAGCCTTTCCTTCTGCTTACTTGATTGTATCTTAGCCTTCTCTTTCGACCCCTTTATATAAGTGTGGGGTGGAGTAGTCTCTAAGAAAACCCTAGTGGGTCATTGGGTTTGAGGCTTATGGGTCGACCCATTTGATAGAAGATCAGTTGACGGGCTATCCCAATAATACATTAGACTTTTATTGAAATTAATTTATTTTAAATTTAAATAATAGACCCGATTATACTAGTCCATAATATCATTTGACTAATATGTATTTAATATATGATAAAATCTACATTACTCGTGGATTCAAATTTAATAAAAATTTAATTGTCTACAAATGCCCCATGCTTCAAAGCTTGTCAAAGTGTAGCCTTATCGTAACTTGAAGACATGATTTGAAGTAATTATTGTGGAGCCAATGTACATTGTTAAGTGTGACCTGACATAATAAAGAAGGTCTTAATCCAAATAGATTGGACGATGTAACATTGCCTTTCATTTATTTATTTATTTATTTATTTATTTATTCTGAAGATAAGTTAATGACTTTCTTACAGCATGCAAGAACTCAGTAGAAGAATTACTCCTCGAATGAAGTATCTTAACTACCTATCAATGTACCAAATGTTCCTTATTTGGAATCTCTTTTTTTTATTGGCAAGCTGGTTGTCTCCAAGAAACAAACCAATTCGATGGCTAAGTATAATCTCAGTATACGTGGATAATAGCTTTAATTATAAATGTGCTCAGAGGAAACGTAAAATGCCTCTTTTGGATTAATGCTAAAAAAAATTCATAATTTGACCAAATTGTTCTTGGAACGAAGATTATTCCTATTTGAAGAGGAGTTGGAGCTTTCCCTACGTATCCTTGCCCTTTGAAAAATAGGAACAAGAGCCTCTTTTATTTCTTTTATGGAATTAATTCATTCCATGTAGAATAGTTTGCTAAGTCTAAGAGAGATCCGTACAAGCTTCCAAATGAGAGACTTTCACAAATTCTCTTTTTTTTCCCTTACCATAAAATACTTCCAAGTCGACTAGGAATTGGCTTTTCCTTTAAAGGAAAATTTTGTTCACCAAGCCAAAGAGTTGACTCAATATTCTTGTAACGACCCGGTCTGTCGTTACGTAGAACTTGCATTATAATTACTGTTATTGACTTGTCATAGGTTGGTTATACTGTTATTGATGTGTTAGAGTTGGTATGCTTGAAATCGAAATGGTTGTAGTGAGAGTTTAGCCACTTAGTCTGTAAAAATAGCCTTAAAGTTGGAAAAGTCAACTAAGAATTGACTTATTGGTAAACGACCTCGGAATACGTATTTTATGGCTCGGATAGCTTCGTTAGGTGATTTGGGAATTATGAGTGTGTTCATAATAATTTTGCGATGTCCGGTGTAGAATTAAGCTTGAATTGACGAAAGTTAGTTTTTGGTGATTTCCGGTCGGCAAAGGAAAATAGGCTATCTGGGTTGGAATGGAATTCCGGAAGTTGGAATAGGTTCATAATATCATTGTGGATATGTCTGCAAATTTTCAGGTCAATCAGAGTTGTTTTGGACAATTTCGGCATCGTTGGTGGATTTTAGAAATTTCAAAGTTCTTAGGCTTGAATCCGATGTGATTTTGGTGTCTTGATGTTAGTTTTGGTGTTCCGAGGATGCAACTAAGTTTGAATGATCATATGTGACATGTTAGTATGTTTGGCTGGGGTCCCGAGGGGCTCGGGATTGATTTCGGGTGGTTAACAGGCATTTTTGCCTCAGGAAAATCTGATGTTTTGCTTGTGTAAGTGCAGCAGCACATTATTCACTACTATCGCGAGAAATGGTCCACGATCGCATAGAGTAACCTGGAGCCCGGTCATTTTTGTATATCGCGATCGTCGGGGAAGGTGTGCGATCGCGAAGGTATGTGGCGTTAGTCAGTGTGATCGCGTGTGCATTGGGCGATCGCGTAGGGTTAGTCAGGCGCGTGGGGAGTGGGGTCAACTGTTCTTCGCGATCGTGTGTGTTGGGTTGCGATCGCGTAGGTTGAGATTCTATTGAATCGCGATCGCGTGGCACATGTTGCGATCGCGTAGAGTCTTAAGAAGGCCTGGGGGATTTGTTCTTCGCGATCGCGTGAGTACTTCCGCGATCGCAGTGAAGAACAACTGGGCAGTATAAAAATAAACCCTTCGCAACCAATACCCACTTTTTCACCATTTTTGTACGGGGAAAGAGCTTGGAGGCTATTTTGAAGAGGAAAAATCATCGTTCTTCATTGAGGTAAGTATTTTGGACCCTAAAACTCGATTATATATGATTAAGGATCAAAATACCAGTGTTTAATTCATGAAAATCAGTAGAAAAAGGTGGAGTTAGGGCTTGAGATTATGAGATCTTTAGGAGATGATTTGAGGGGTCAAACGAACTCCGCATTTAGCGTTCTTTATATGTACGGACTCGTGAGATGATGAAGAACAGTTTGGTATAAAATTTGTCGAGTTTCGAGATGCGGGCCCGGGGGTCGGGTTTTGGCTAATTTCGGGTTTTGTGCTAAAATTTGTACTTTTCAGTTGGAATTCATTCCTTTAGAATAATTTGATCATAAAAATCTGATCTTTATAGATTTGGAGCACTCGGAAGTTGATACGAGAGTCAAGCGGGTTGCAGAGTAGCTTTTCGGGCTAGTTTGAGGTAAGTAATGTCTTTAAATCCTGTCCTGAGGGTATGAAACCCGGACTTTGCACCCTTTCACGGGTTTTGGATTTCACAAATTGGGAATTCGGAAATATATCCCTTTTTAGGCGACTATTGAGTTGCGAAACCACTTTTAAAGCTATGCTTAATAGTATTGATATATTTTTGATATATTTGGGCTGTAAGCCATGTTTGGGACCTAGTGTCGATCTGTTTTAACCCCTTGGGGGTTGTTTTACATGTTTTCCTCACTTTGAAGCTATGATTTTACACTCACTCTTTTCTGTGAAATTGTTGACACTCCAATTTGATGATATTACTATTTCTTGAAATGAAATACTATTTTGGGTCGAGAACCCCGATTTTATTCATGGCCCGAGTGGCATGCTGAGAGTGTCTGACTGAGTGTGGCCGAGGGCCAATGTTATGAGGATGTTATGATATGAGAGAGGCCGAGTGCCTGAGAGTGATTTATGCCATGATGTGGCTTGTTTATAGCGCTTGGGCTGTAGGAGCCCTTCCGGAGTCTGTACATACCCCCAGTGAGAGCAGGTACCTACTGAGTGCGAGTGATGTTGCCCGTAGGGCTGATACTGAGCGATTGTGAGGTTGCCCACTGGGATGATACTGAGTGATGGTGAGGTGCTGAGGGAAATGTTATGAGAGATGATTATGGACCGAGGGGCAGATTTATGATGATATTTTACTGAGTTCTTGACTATGATTCACTTTATTTTTCAAACTGATATTACTGAGAAATATTGGAAAATATACTTGTTTTTCAAAGGATTTTATGGAAACTGGTTTTCGAACTTATGTATTTGATGTATACTTTATGGATACTTGATGTTTTACTATTTTGTGGATTGGTGTTTTGTGCTGTGTGTTTCATATACTTCAGACTGTGATTTATTTTCATTACTACTGAGTTGGCGTACTCATCATTACTCCCTGCACCCCTGTGTGCAGATCCAGGTACTAGTGTGGAGCAGTAGCCATCTTTGTTCGTTAGCAGCAGCTTTACGGGATTTCGAGGTAGCTGTCCAGCGTCCGCATCTTTTCCATTTCCCTTCTTCATATAGTATTAGTATTTGACTCATAGACATTTATTAAGACATTAATAGAGTTATTTTATATCTTAGATGCTCATGATCATTGACTCCAGTCTTGGGAGGATTGTTTAGTCTATTAGATTAATATCATTGGGGCGTAAAGACTTAAAGAAATTATTTTTATTTCTGTCTGCTGCTTGTTATTGATTTTTGAAATATTATGATAGAACAAATGAGTAGTTATGTGATGGTTGGCTAGCCTAGTTCCACGACAGGCGCCATCACGACCGGTTAGGATTTGGGATCGTGACAAGTTGGTATTAGAGCTCTAGGTTATATAGGACTCAACGGTCATGAGTAGGTTTAGTAGAGTCTTGCAGATCGGTACGGAGACGTCTGTACTTATCTTCGAGAGGCTACAAAACTCTTAGGAAAAATCTCAATTTCTTGAACTCTTTCGTGCCAATCTATTGGTACTTGAAATCTAAACTCCTGTTGTTTCATTCTCTCACAAATGGTAAGGACACACACTACCAATCAGGGTGACCAAACACCAGCCAGAACCACAAGGGGTCGGGGCCGTGGTGGAGTTAGGGGACCAGCCCGTGCAGTAGTCGGGGCAGTACCACATGATCCCCCTATCATTCAGGATCAGGTTCCCACCGAGGGTACTCTAACGGGATAGGCTCAGGCACCGACAGTGCCTATTGTTATTCCGGGTCTTCAGGATACCCTGGCTCAGATATTGACGGTGTGCACCAGTTTGGCTCAGGCAATTGCTATGTCTACTACTGCCACTACAGCTCAGACCGGGGGAGGCATTCAGACTCCAGCTGCCCGGACACCTGAGCAGGCTGTACAGGGTATTCAGGCGCCGGGGGTAGTCCCAGCCCATCCGGTTGCCCCAGTTCAGGACTATGTGGTTCCAGCTATGCCCGAGGATGAGCAGCGTAGGCTGGAGAGGTTTAGTAGACTTCAGCCTCCGACTTTCAGCGGCACAGAGGGTGAGGATGCCCAAGGTTTTCTGGAAAAGTGCAGAGGATACTACGTACTGCGGGTATTTTGGAGACCAGTGGGGTCTCGTTTGCTACATTTCAGTTTGCTGGTGCTTCTTTCACTTGGTGAGAGGCATTCGAGTGGCGTAAGCCAGTTGGTTCAACACCTCTCACCTGGCAGCAGTTCTCCATGATCTTTTTGGAGAAGTATGTTCCTCAATCCCACAGAGAGGAGCATCGCAGGCAGTTTGAGCAGCTGCGCCAGGGTGAGTTGTTAGTTACTCAATACGAGATGAGGTTTTCTGAGTTGGCTAGACATGCTTCTGAGTTTGTCCCTACTGATAGGGAGAGCATTAGGAGGTTTGTAGATGGTCTCACGTATCAGCTTCGCATTTTGATGACCAGGGAGAGAGTGTCTGGAGCTACATTTGAGAAGGTTGTTGACATTGCTCGGGACATTGAGTCGGTTCGTAGGCAGGAGCGTGAGGAGAGGGAGGCCAAGAGGCCTCGATGATCAGGTAGCTTCAGTGGTGCCCCTTCTAGAGGGCAGTTTCAGCACATAAGAGGTCGTCCATTTAGACCTCCACATCCAGTTCGCCCAACTTACAGTGGTGTATCTTCGGGGTAGGGTCCTCACAATTCTCATCAGGGACATTCATCTTTTAGTGCCCTTCCAGCTCAGAGCTCCGTCTGAGCATCATTTTATCAGGGTTCTTCTATGCACGGTTCGTCCGACGGTTTTCATGGTGGCCGGGGTTCTTTTCATCTCCATCTCCAGCTCTAGGTGGCTGTTTTGAGTGTGGAGAGTTCGGATATGGATGGAGGCAGTGTCCCCGTCGTCCTGGTAGTTCATCTCAGTAGAGGGTTCAACCCTCAACTTCAGCCCCAGTCACTTCACCACCTACTCAGGCAGCTAGGGGTGGTGATCAAGCAGCTAGAGGCCGCCCTAGAGGGGGAGGTCGAGAAGGTGGAGGCCAACCACATATTTATGCACTTCCGGCTAGGCCTGATGCTCTAGCCTCAGATGCAGTGATTACAGGTACTATTTCAGTTTGTCACAGTGATGCTTTGGCTTTATTTGACCCTTCTTCCACGTACTCTTATGTTTCGTCATATTTTGCTCACTTTCTGAATATTCCACGTGATTATTTAGTTACGTCTGTTCATGTTTCAACTCTGGTGGGCGATACTATTATTATAGACCGTGTGTATCAGTCGTGTCTTATATCTATTAGGGGTCTGGAGACCCGAGTGTACTTGATGTTACTCAGTATGGTTGATTTTGATGTGATACTAGGCATGGATTGGTTATCCCCATATCATGCTATCCTTGATTGTCACGCTAAGACCGTGACCTTAGCTATGCCCGGAGTTCCGAGAGTTGAGTGGAGAGGGTCTATAGAGCATGTACCTAGCAGAGTGATTTCTTATTTAAAGGCTCAGCATATGGTTGAGAAAGGATGTGAATCTTATTTTGCTTTTGTGAGGGATATTAGTAGTGAGACTCCTTCTGTTGATTCTGTTCCTGTAGTCCGTGACTTTCCAGATGTATTCCCTACAGACCTGCCAGGCATGCAACCTGACAGGGATATTGACTTTGGTATCGACTTGGTGCCTGACACCCATCCTATCTCTATTCCACCTTACCGCATGGCACCAACAGAGTTGAAAGAATTGAAAGAACAGCTTCAGGAACTCTTAGATAAGGGGTTCATTCGGCCTAGTGTGTCACCGTGGGGTGCACCAGTGTTTTTGTGAAAAAGAAAGATGGCTCCATGCGCATGTGTATTGATTATAGGCAGCTGAATAAGGTTACTGTGAAGAACCAGTATCCTTTACCCCATATTGATGACTTATTTGATCAGCTTCAGGGAGCTAGAGTGTTCTTTAAAATTGACTTGAGGTCCGGGTATCACCTGTTGATGATTCAGGATTCTGACATTTCGAAGACTGCTTTCAGGACCAGATATGGTCATTATGAGTTTCTGGTTATGTCATTTGGGCTGACCAATGCCCCATTCACGTTCATGCAATTGATGAACAATGTGTTTCAGCCTTACCTTGATTCGTTCGTCATTGTGTTCATTGATGACATCCTGGTTTATTCCCGTAGCTAAGAGGAGCATGCCCAACACTTGAGGATTGTGTTACAGAGGTTGAAGGAGGAGAAACTTTATGCAAAATTCTCCAAGTGTGAGTTTTGGCTTGGTTCAGTAGCTTTTTTAGGGCACGTAGTGTCTAGTGAGGGTATTCAGTTTGATCCGAAGAAGATTGAGGCGGTGCAGAGTTGGCCTAGACCGTCCTCAGCTATAGAGATTAGGAGTTTCCTTGGTTTGGCGGGATATTACCGTCGCTTTGTGGAAGGATTCTCTTCTATTGCTTCTCCTTTGACCAGATTGACCCAGAAGGGTGCTCCATTTAGATGGTATGATGAGTGTGAGGAGAGCTTTCAGAAGCTCAAGTCAGCATTGACCACATCTCCGGTACTAGTTTTGCCTACTGGTTCGGGTTCTTATACAGTCTATTGTGATGCTTCTAGAGTTGGTTTGGGAGCGGTATTGATGCAGGACGGTAGGGTGATTGCCTACGCGTCGAGACAGTTGAAGGTGCGCGAGAAGAATTATCCAGTGCACGATCTAGAGTTAGCTGCCATTGTTCATGCCTTAAAGATTTGGCGCCATTATTTGTATGGAGTGCAGTGTGAGATTTTCACTGACCATCGTAGTTTGCAGTATCTGCTGAGGCATAAGGACTTGAATTTGTGTTAGAGGAGATGGTTAGAGCTTCTCAAGGATTATGACCTTACTATTTTGTATCACCCGGGGAAGGCCAATGTAGTGGCCGATGCCTTGAGTCGCAGAGCTGAGAGTTTGGGGAGTCTAGCTTACCTTTCAGCAGCAGAGCGACCCTTAGCACTTGATGTTCAGGCTTTAGCGGGTCAGTTGGTGAGATTGGATTTGTCAGACCCTTCGCGGGTAGTAGCTAGCATGGCTTCCTGTTATTCTCTTTATGATCAGATTAGAGCTCGGCAGTATGATGATCCGCATTTGTTAGTACTTCAGGATAGGGTCCGTCGGGAGGATGCCAGGGATGTGACTATTGGTGATGGCAGTGTTATGAGGATGCATGTCCGTATTTGCGTGCCAATGTGGATGGGCTTCGAGATTTGATATTAGCAGAGGCCCACAGCTCGCGGTATTCCATCCATCCGGGTGCCGCGGAGATGTATCAGGATTTGAGACAGTATTGGTGGAGGCGGATGAAGAGAGATATTGTTGAGTATATAGCACGGTGTCTCAACTGCCAGCAGGTCAAGTATGAGCACCAGAGACCAGGTGGATTACTTCAGAGGTTAGATATTCCGGAATGGAAGTGGGAGCGGATCTCTATGGACTTTGTAGTTGGTCTTCCACAGACTTCGAAGGGTTTTGATGCTATTTGGGTCATTGTGGATAGATTGACCAAGTCCGCGCACTTCATTCCTGTTGGTACTACTTATACTTCAGAGCGGTTAGCTGGTATTTACATTTGGGAGATTGTCCGATTGCATGGAGTTCCAGTTTCTATCATTTCTGACAGAGGTACTCAGTTGACATCTCAGTTTTGGAAGGCCGTACAGAGAGGTATAGGTACTCAGGTATAGTTGAGCACTGCATTTCATCCTCAGACTGACGGGCAGTCGGAGCGGACTATTCAGATTTTAGAGGACATGTTACGTGCTTGTGTGATTGACTTTGGTGGTTCATGGGATCAGTTTCTGCCACTAGCGGAGTTTGCGTATAATAATAGCTACCAGTCCAGTATTCAGATATCCCCGTATGAGGCTTTATATGGTAGAAGGTGTAGATCCCCGGTTGGTTGGTTTGAGCCCGGTGAGGCTAGGCTATTGGGCACAGATTTGATTCAGGATGCGTTGGAGAAGGTGAAGTTGATTCAGAAGCGACTTCGCACGACGCAGTCTAGGCAGAAGAGTTATGCGGACCGGAAGGTCCGGGATGTGTCGTTTATGGAAGGTGATAAGGTACTTCTGAAAGAGAGGAAAGCTGAGTCCACGATTTATTGGTCCTTTTGAGGTACTTCAGAAGGTCTGAGAGGTGGCTTATAGACTTGCCTTGCCACCCATCTTGTCGAGTGTTCATCCGGTGTTTCATGTGTCGATGCTCCGAAAATATGTTGGTGACCCGTCTCATGTGTTAGACTTCAGCACAGTTCAGCTCGAGGATAATATGTCATATGAGGTCGAGCCAGTAGCAATTTTGGCTCGTGAGGTCAGAAAGTTGAGGTCCAAGGATATAGCTTCAGTGAAGGTACAGTGGAGAGGTCAGCCAGTGGAGGAGGCTACTTGGGAGACCGAGCGGTAGATGCAGAGCAAATATCCTCACTTTTTTGAGACCCCAGGTATGTTTCTAGACCCGTTCGAGGACGCACGTTTGTTTAAGAGGGGGAGAATGTAACGACCCGGTCTATTATTACGTAGAACCTGCATTATAATTACTGTTATTGACTTGTCATAGGTTGGTTATACTGTTATTGATGTGTTAGAGTTGGTAGGCTTGAAATCAAAATGGTTGTAGTGAGAGTTTAGCCACTTAGTCTTTAAAAATAGCCTTAAAGTTGGAAAAGTCAACTGAGAATTGACTTATTGGTAAACGACCTCGAAATGTGGATTTTATGGATCGAATAACTTCGTTAGGTGATTTGGGACTTATGAGTGTGTTCAGAATAATTTTGTGATGTCCGGTGTAGAATTAGGCTTGAATTAGCGAAAGTTAGTTTTTGGCGATTTCTGGTCAGCAATGGAAAATATGCTATCGGGGTCGGAATGGAATTCCGGAATTTGGAACAGGTTCGTAATTTCATTTGGATATGTCTGCAAAATTTCAGGTCAATCGGAGTTGTTGTGGATAGTTTCGGCATCGTTGGTGGATTTTAGAAATTTCAAAGTTCTTAGGCTTGAATCCGATGTGATTTTGGTGTCTTGATGTTAGTTTTGGTGTTCCGAGGGTGCAATTAAGTTTGAGTGATCATATGTGACGTGTTAGTATGTTTGGTTGGGGTCCCGAGGGGCACGAGATTTTATTTCGGGTGGTTAACGAGCATTTTTGCCTTAGGAAAATCTGCTATTTTGCTGGTGTAAGTGTAGCAGCACATTGTTCACTATGATCGCGGAAAATGGTCATTTTTGTATATCGCGATCGCGGGGGAAGGTGTGCGATCGTGAAGGTATGTGGTGTTAGTCAGTGCGATCGCGTGTGCATTGGTGCAATCGCGTAGGGTTAGTCAGGTGCGTAGGGAGTAGGTCAACTATTCTTCGCGATCGCGTGTGTTGGGTTGCGATCGCGTAGGTTGAGATTCTATTGAATCACGATCGCGTGGCACATGTTGCAATCGCATAGAGTGTTCAGAGGGCCTGGGTATTTTTTCTTCGCGATCGCGTGAGTACATCCGCGATCGCAGTGAAGAACAACTGGGCAGTATAAAAATAAACCCTCTGCAACCAATACCCACTTTTTTACCATTTTTTGTATGGGAAAAGAGCTTGGAGGCGATTTTGAAGAGGGAAAATCATCGTTGTTCATTGAGATAAGGATTTTGAACCCTAAAACTCGATTATATGTGATTAAGGATCAAAATACCAGTGTTTAATTCATGAAAATCAGTAGAAAAAGGTGAAGTTAGGGCTTGAGATTATGAGACCTTTAGGAGATGATTTGAGGAGTCAAACGAACTCCGATTTTAGTGTTCTTTATATGTACGGACTCATGAGATGATGAAGAACAGTTTGGTATAAAATTTGTCGAGTTCCGAGATGCGGGCCTGGGGGTCGGGTTTTGGCTAATTTCGGGTTTTGTGCTAAAATTGGTACTTTTCAATTGGAATTCATTCCTTTAGCATAATTTGATGATAAAGATCTGATATTTATAGATTTGGAGCACTCGGAAGTTGATACGAGAAGCAAGCGGGTTGCAGAGTAGCTTTTCAGGCTAGTTTGAGGTAAGTAATGTCTTTAAATCCTGTCCTGAGGGTATGAAATCCCAGACTTTGCACCCTTTCACGGGTTTTGGATTTCACAAATCGGGAATTCCGAAATATATCCCCTTTTAGGCGACTATTGAATTGCGAAACCACTTTTAAAGCCTATTCTTAATACTATTGATATATTTTTGATATATTTGGGCTGTAAGACATGTTTGGGGCCTAGTGCCGATCTGTTTTAACCCCTTGGGGGTTGTTTTACATGTTTTCCTCACTTTGAAACTATGATTTTACACTCAGTCTTTTCTGTGAAACTGTTGACACTTCGATTTGATGATATTACTATTTCTTGAAATGAAATACTATTTTGGGTCGAGAACCCCGATTTTATTCATGGCCCGAGTAGCATGCTGAGAGTGTCTAACTGAGTGTGACCGAGGGCCAATGTTGTGAGGATGTTATGATATGAGAGAGGCCGAGTGCCTGAGAGTGATTTATGCCATGATGTGGCTTGTTTATAGCGCTTGGGATGTAGGAGCCCCTCCAGAGTCTGTAAACACCCTTAGTGAGCGCAGGTATCTACTGAGTGTGAGTGATGTTGCCCGCGGGGCTGATACTGAGCGACTGTGAGGTTGCCCGCTGGGCTGATACTAAGTGATGGTGAGGTGCTGAGGGAAATGTTATGAGAGATGATTATGGCCAGAGGGGCAGATTTATGATGATATTTTACTGAGTTCTTGACTATGATTCACTTCATTTTTCAAACTGATATTACTGAGAGTTTTACTGAGAAATATTTGAAAATATACTTGTTTTTCAAAGGATTTTATGGAAACTGGTTTTCGAATTTATGTATTTGATGTATACTTTATGGAGACTTGATGTTTTACTGTTTTGTGGATTGGTGTTTTGTGCTGTGTGTTTCATATACTCCAGACTGTGATTTATTTTCATTACTACTGAGTTGGCGCACTCATCATTGCTCCTTGCACCCCTGTGTGCAGATCCAGGTACTAGTGCGGAGCACTAGCCATCTTTGTTCGTTAGCAGCAGCTTTATGGGATTTCGAGGTAGCTGTCTAGCGTCCGCAGCTTCTCAATTTCCCTTCTTCATATAGTATTAGTATTTGACTCATAGGCATTTATTAAGACATTAGTAGAGTTAGTTTATATCTTATATGCTCATGCTCATTGACTCCAGTCTTGGGAGGATTGTTTAGCTTATTAGATTAATATCATTGGGGCGTAAAGACTTAAAGAAATTATTTTTATTTCTGTCTGCTGCTTGTTATTGATTTTTGAAATATTATGATAGAACAAATGAGTAGTTATGTGATGGTTGGCTATCCTAGTTCCACGATAGGCGCCATCACGATCGGTTAGGATTTGGGGTCGTGACAATTCTATATAAGGATCATATCATGCAACTATGCTCACCACCTATTCTTGAAATTCCTTAACTCTTAGTTAGCTTCCTTTGAAGGTCTCACTGGTAAGCTCTCTTTTCATCATTCTTTACTTGTCGCTAATTGTGGACAATGCCTCGAACTCATACTTGAATATCTTGCATGTTGTGAAATCAGATTTCAAATAATTTCTGTGATGAAATATACGATAATCATGCAGCCATGCTCACCACCTATTCTTGAAATTCCTTAACTCTTAGTTCGCTTCCTTTGGACTTGACTACGATTGACCCCCTCCCCCTCCTTTCCTCTTTGTCGCAGAAGCTGCCAGGAATCATGAGCTTTGCGCATTCTGCAGAAAAACATTCATATCTCCTCGCAGGGCGTATCAAGAATACAAGTCCCTTGATTATTTTGAAACTTGGTTCAGAGTGCTGCAATGTCACGACCCGGATTTCCACCGACGGTACCGTGATGGCGCCTAACATCGTACTCGCTAGGCAAGCCAACGTTAGAGTTCTATTTACCTTTTTCCTTTATTTTTCTCTTATAATTTAAATTCGACAAGATTAAATCAACAGAAATAAAAACGGGAGCACATGATGAACTGATTACACTCACCCGAAACTGTTACCACCCAGAAACTGGTGTCACAACTCACGAACATTCTATGAATATCTACAAGTATGGGTCTGAAAGAAAAGTACATCTCTCTCGAAAGAGAAGTAAAACAGAAATGTAAAGTATAGGAGGGGACGCCAGGGCCTCCGGACGCCTGCAGGACTACCTTGGATCTCCTGAATGAATTTCTGCAACCGACCTCTCGATCAGCCACAATCAGCTCCAAAATCTGCACAGAAGTGCAGGGTGTAGAGTCTGTACAACTGACCCCATATACTGGTAAGTGCCGAGCCTAACCTCGACGAGGTAGTGACGAGGCTATGGCGGGGCATTTATAATATAACATGTATTCAGTTTATAATAAAGCAAAAAGGGAGTGCGAAATAAAATAGAACAGTAACTTGCAGTAAATAGATACGGTACCCAGTTATCTTGCTAGTTGTCACGACCCCAAATCCTACCGGCCGTGATGGTGCCTATCGTGGAACTAGGCTAGACAACAATTACATATTTACGTTTTCTTTTCAAAATTCTCAATTCATTTTTCAACATTTCATAAATGTGTATAAATTTCTGAATTTTACGCAAAACAAAATAAGCTAAACAGTTTACAACCATTTCCAAGATTTGGAGCCAACAGGTCATGCGCATCTATGAATGATATGAAGAATACTATCGTCATAATACAAAATCTCGAAATGAAGAACTAAGTACAAAATAAGAAAGGGAAATAGAGATGATGTGGACGTTGGACAGCTACCTCAATATCCCAACTCTGGCTCCGCACGGAAATAAGATGGCTAACGCTTGGTACCAACACCTGAATCTACACACAGAGGTGCAGGGAGTAATGGTGAGTACGCCAACTCAGTAATAATGAAAATAAATCAAGTCTGAGCAGTAAGAAAACACAGGAGCAAACCACCAAATCACAATGGATAAAATATTGATTTCCAACAGTGTATACATTTAGTCAAATATGCTTTAAAAGCCAGTTTCAGTAAAATCCTTTGATCATGTATGATTTCCAGTGATTTCAGTAAAATACCCAAGAAGTATTAGTTTAAAGATGAAATGAATCATAAATAGTTCAGACAAACAAGTACCACAAACGTCCCTTGGGCAAAACACCACTCAGAATCATTCACTCAACATACCTCTCAATCACTCAGTATCAGCCCCTCGGGCAACCTCACAGTCACTCATACCTCCCAATCACTTGTCACTCGGCACTCGGCACTTGCACTCAGTAGGTACCTGTGCTCACTGGGGGTGTACATACTCCGGAGGGACTCCTACATCCCAAGCGCTATAAACAGCCAAATCATGGCATCAATCACTCTAGCACTCGGCCTCTCACATATCATAACAGTGTAACATGCTGCGGCGTGCAACCCGATCCAAAAATATCCTCACAATATTGGATCACGGCCTCACTCAGTCAGAAACTCTCAAAATGCCACTCGGGCCATAAATAAACGGGGTTCTCGACCCAAAATAGTATTTTATATCATGAAATAATATCAACAAGTCTGAGTATCAAAACATCTTAACATGAATGACTGAGTGTAAATCATAATTACCATAGTGAGGAATATTAGTAAAACAACCCCCAAGGGGTTTAAACAGGTCGGCACGAGGCCCCAAACATGGCTTACAACCCAATTATATAAAAAACATGAAAATACGATTTATCATGTGATTTAAAAGCAGTTGCGCAACTCAATAGTTGCCTCGGGAAGAACCAATTTCAATTTCCCCAATTGGTGCACGCCACACACTCATCATCCAGTGTGTGCGTCACTCCAAACAGTGAAAAGATGCTAGGTCCGGGGTTTCATACCCTCAGGACAAGATTTAAAGTCATTACTTACCTCAAACCAGCCCGAAAAGCTACTCCGCAATACTCTTTCCCCTCAAATCGGCTCCCAAAATCTCTGTGTCTATCAAAATCAGATTTACAACATCAAAATATGCTAGGAAAACGAGACCCAATCGAAAACTATCAAAATTAGGCACAATTCCCGAAATTGGCCAAACCCGGCCCCCGGCCCCACGGCCCAGAATCCGATAAAATTTACACCACAAGAATCCTCATCCACCCACGAGTCTATACATATCAAGAACACCAAAATCGGACTCCAAATGACCCCTCAAATTTCCATTTTAAAGTCTCTAATCCCAAGCCCTAGTTACCCATTTTAGCACTGATTTTCCCCAAATTTCACCACTAATTAGACCTTTAATCACACATAAACGAGTTTAGAGTCCAAAAACCTTACCTCAATGAAGAACTATCAATTTCCCTCTTTCAAAACCCTTCAAGAGCTTCAAACCCGTATGAAAATGGTGAAAAGAAGTCCAAAATTCGCTAAGGACCCTTTTTATATTTTCTGCCCAGGGATTTCCGCACCTGCGGCCAAAGTCTCGCACCTGCAGACCCGCACCTGCGGTCCAGGTGAGCACCTATGAGAATTCATTAAATATCGACCTTCCGGAGCTGCGACTCCATTTTAGCACCTGCAAATCCATTTTCGCACATGCGACTCCGCAGGTGCGGTCCCACGTCCGCATATGCGGCCTTTCATTGACCCAACCAATCTCCGCATCTGCGGAGTCCTTTACACTTCTACATGACCACACCTGCGGTCCCCCATCCGCAGGTGCGGTCACACCAGTAAAATTACACCAGCATTAGTTTTGCTGCAAATTTCCAAGTCCAAACCTCCGTTAACCATCCGAAATCAATTCCGAGCACCTCAGGGGCCCAACCAAAAATACCAAAAAGTCATAAATGATCATCCGGACTTGGTCGCACCCTCGTAACACCCAAAATAACATCAAAACACTAAATTCACCTTGAATTCAAGCCTATGAACTTTTAAACTTCTAAACTTCACCAAGGATGCCGAAACTATCCAAAACACATCCGATTTATCTGAAAATTTTCACACATATCCAAAATAACATTACAAACCTTCTCCAACTTTCGGAATTCCATTCCGACCCCGATAGCCTATTTTCCACTACCGACCAAAAATCGCCAAAAACTATCTTTCGCAAATTCAAGCCTAATTCTACACCGGACCTCCAAACTGCATAACACACTCCTAAGTCCCAAATCACCTAACGAATCTACCCGAGCCATAAAATCTGCATTCCGAGATCGTTTACCAAGAATTCAACTCCCAGTTGACTTTTCCAACTATAAGACTACTTTAAGAGACTAAGTGTCTCAATTCTCACTACAACCACTCCGAACCTGAACCACCCGACTCCAACACATCATAAACAATTAAAAATGCATAACAAGGCAGAAACATGAATAACGGTGCAAATTCTACGGAACGACCGGTTGGGTCGTTACACTAGTACTCAGCTATAATCAATCCTTAAGAAAGTTTCAATGCTATAGAGTGAAATCACAGTAGAAGCAGTACAAATAAACAACCAAATGATGCGGCGTGCATCCTGATCCCACCATATAATCAGTAACAATATGAACATTCATCCTTATTCCTCCTGTTGCGGCGTGTAACCCGATCCCACCTGTCCACCCTTATTACTCCTCCATATATCATCCTTATTCCTCTTGTTGCGGCGTGTAACCCGATACCATCAGACAATCATCAGTCACATATAAGAACAAATGTTTCACAATTTATCTCAAACCCTCCGAAACATGTATGCCTCAAACCAATGTAAACGGAAAACAAAACAATTAGGGAACTTCACCAATTAATACTACACGACGAGACCAACCAGAATGTACCATGAAACACCGACAACCAGCTTAACCATTAATGTACCACAATGAAACTACAAATTGACTAATACTTTCAAATAAGTAAAACAATATCTAACAAAAGCAAGTAGACATATAAGCATCAATAAGCATGAAACAGTTAAGACAAGAAGATAATAAATTGGCAACGGGGAAGGGAGCAGGCTAAACAAGTAATTTGGCAGTGCATAGGTACTCGTCACCTCACCTATATGCCACACACATGAAATTTCACATAGCAATTAAGTCAGGAATTCCTAATCCCTCAAGTCGAAGTTAGACCAAACACTTACCTCAATTCGACGGCCAATTCAACACTCAATTATAGCTTTCCCTCTATTTTCCACCTCCGAACCACTCGTATCTAGTCAATATCAACTTAATAACATCAATTAATGCTAAAGAAACCAATAACAATGCATAATTATAAGTTTCCCAACAATTTCCCCAAAAAGTCAAAAATCGACCCGAGGCCCGCTTGGTCAAAACTTGAAATTCGGACCAAAACCCGATTACCCATTCACCCTCGAACCCGGATATACAATTGGTTTTGGAATCCGACCTCAATTTGAGGTCTAAATCCCCAAATTTTGAAATCCCTAAGTTCTACGAAAAACCCCATTTTCCACCATGAAAATCCAAGATTCTAGGTTGAAATCTTGATAAAGGAAGTGAAAGATTGAAAGAATTGAGTTAAGAATCACTTACCTATGATTTGGGGAAGAACTTGCCTTTGAAAAATCGCCTAAAGGGTGTGGGAGTGTTTTGAAAGATTGATAAATGAGAAAATCTCGTCTAAGTACCCAGGTTATCAGTTGCGGATGTCGCATTTGCGACCAGAGCTTCGCAATTGCGAAGCTCGCAAATGCGAGAAAGGTGTCACAAATGCGAACCTATCGCATTTCTGTTGCTGTCGCAAATGCGAAGAATTGCCTTACCCAGTTCCCATCGCAAATGCGAGACTCCCATCGCAAATGCGATTGCTAGCCTTCCGCAAATGCGACCACATTGTCGCAAATGTGAACCTAGGCTGATCTAGGCATTTTTCGCAAATGCGAATAAATTTTTCGCAAATGCGAACCAGACAGAAAATGGGGATGTTCGCAAATGCGAACACTGACATCGCAATTGTGAGATCAGAGTCCAGTTCCCAGAAAATGCAGATACCAGAAAAATTCTAAGTCTAACTCACTCCGTAGCCTATCCGAAACTCACCTGAGCCCTCGGGGCTCCAAACCAAACATGCACACAAGTCTAAAAGCATCATACGGACTTGCTCGTGCGATCAAATCACAAAACTAACACCTAAAACTACAGATTTAGCACCAAAACTCATTAAACTTTCAAGGTAGTTCCAAAACTTCTATTTTCTCAACCAAGGTCTGAATCACGTCAAATAAATTCCGATTTATACTAAACAGACATGACTCAAATATTATAATAAACCTATACCAGGCTCCAGAACCAAATATGAGCCCGATACCAACGTGATCAATCATTAATCATTTTCTTTAATTCTATGGATTTTCAATCTTACAATTTTCATGAAAAATTCATTTCTCGAGCTTGGTACCTCAGACTTCGGTTCGGGGCATACCCCCAGGTCCCATATTTTATTACGGACCCACCGGGACCGTCGGAACACGGGCCTCTGTTTACTCCAAACGTTGACCAAAGTCAACTAAAAATTATTTTAAATTTCAAAAGTTATTATTTTCTATATTTTTCACATAAATGCTCTCAGGATTTATGCCCGGACTGCGCACACATATCGAGGAGAAATAAAATGTGGTTTTGAAGGCATCAGAACCTCGAATTGGGTTCTAAAATGTAAGATAACCCTTTTGGTCATCACATGCAACATATAAAAAATTTGGATTTAAATTCACATTCTATTGTCCCAGGTGATCTTCCTAAACTTGGCTCAAGTTCTATCGCGCTCAATACTTCAGCTTTGCGCGTCTTAACCAAAAAAATCATATATTAACGTAGGAACGTCGAAATCATGAGCCGGTTGCGACTACAAAAACTAGACTCGGAGTGATGCAACATATCAAAAATTTGAATTTAAGTTCGCATTGTATCATCCCAGGTTAGCTTCCTAAACTTGGTTGACATTTCAGCTTTGCACATCTTCAGCAAAAAAATCATATCTTGGTGTAGGAGCATCGAAATCATGAGCGGTTTGCGGCTATGGAAACTAGAATTTTGGAGATACTACATAGGTAAAAATCATAATCATAATATGCCGATATTTTACCAGATATGTTCTCGAATTCAGGCAATATATTGTGACATGCTGCCCCTTTCAGTTTTGCTGGTTTTTATATATTCTTCCTTTTTCTTTTTGAAGACTCTCGGTGCAGCACATTGGACTGTGTATTCCGTCAGCAAGGATGCATTTTATCAACCACAATACACCATATCCACAACTTGAGATTATTAGCGACAAGCAGAATCTACGCGCTCAAATTCTCGCTTTAAAAGTTCATCCTCCGGTGATAGGTGCTTTCGCGTTCGCTAGGAAGCCGCTTGACGAATCCCTTGATCTTGTAGAATGGTGGACTAGAGAGGTGAAGGATGCGTTGAACATATCTTCGGGCAAAGTAACTAATATGAAGGTCCTACGTTTGAAGTCCTCCACCCATCAGAAGGTCGCGTCTGCTAGTCCTCCTCATCGTGATCACGATGGACGTCTTGCCACTTGGAGTGTTCCTCCTTACGCCTTTGGTTAAGTTCGCTATACGTCCGAATATTGGGAGTGGGTAGAAGACGTTCTTGCCCACAACAAGTTGACTCTGGATGGAATCAAGGTCTATGATTCCATCTGTGCTTCGTTGTTCACGTATGACTACAATGAGAATTTCCTTCGTGCCTTTTGCGAGATTTGGCATCTATCTACCAACAAAATTTCTACCTCTATCGGTGAACTCTCTATCTCTTTGTGGGACTTGCGAGCAATCGGAGGCCTTCCGGTACATGGATCCTTCTACAACGAATTTATCCCTTCAGCTAAGGAGTTGACACAAACGGACGATCAAGGAAAACCTTTCCTCCTAAGAAGTTGCCTACACCTGTTCTCGGCATTTTACAAACTCTTGAAGGATAAAGTCCACGAGGTCTCCATTCGTGATTGAGTGGAGTTTTGGTTTCGAGGTCCGAGTAGGTATTCCAAGCCTACGCAAAAGTCATCAGGGAATCGTACTACAAGGTTGAAGTTGAATCATAGTCCTTCTATATTGACGCGAGTTTCCTACCACGAATCGACAAGAAGAATGCCCTCTTTGTTGAGATTGGCGTGGAGGAGTCACTTAGAGTTGAGACTTATTTGGCATCTTTCCTTGCATATTAGCTTTCCAAATTTGTGTACCCCAACAAGAATATCAATTACATGCGTGCTAGTGTCTTCAAAATCGCAAGTTTGATGGCTCAAGGAGAGAAGTTTTCCTTGCCGGTTCCAGTTCTTGCAAGTATCTACCATGGCTTGAAGAAGATCTCCACTTCTAAAGATTTGGGCGCCTGCAAAGCGCTCTTTCCTATTCATTATGTATATGGATGGATATGAGCAAATTTTGACACCTACTATCGTATTAAGCATCCACAACAAGGTCCGCAAATGTGCAAGGTTTCTGGCGAGAAGATGGCCAAGCATTTTGACCTTTGTAATGCCCGCAAGTTGTTTCAACAAGTTAGTGCGCGACAACTTCACCATTTAGCCATGATACAAGGGAGGGAATTGCATCTTATCGATCATGACGAGAAATCGAATTCTTGGAGCGACTTTTTTATAAGTATTTGCTAAAGCTTCATCACCCTTAGGCATGATGAAAATCATATTGTGAAATATTATAGCCCCCAAAGGTTTAGTCGTCAATTCATCTTTTGTTAAGATGTTCCTGGCAACCTCTTAGAGCGACCTTATAACGGCTCACTAAATGCTAGTGCAATTCTGGGACTCCTGTGTTCGTCTTGGAGGTTCGCCAAAGGTTATCGTCCCTATGCAGTCCATCAAAAGAGGGGCCTCTAATGACTCGTGAGTATGCAGATTGGTGGTCAGCTCGTCAAGTGCACTCTTCCTGACAAAGTACTCACATCATTTTGAAAGTTTCAAGGATAGTATTCCTTTATCATCCAAAGATGATCAACGTCAAAAGAACACTCACGAAGGGTCTTCCAAGTCCAAGTTAAGATCAAAATATCCTTCGCAAAGCACTAAGGTCTTATCCAAGTCTACCCCTTCGACGGGCGGGGATGCCCGTGTGGACAAAGGAGCTTAACATGTTTTGTTGACTTCCAAGACAATTGTTGCCACTGTGGAGGTGATGAAAAATCCTTGCAAAAGGAAAGCGCTTCCTACTTCACCAAACAAAGATGTTATGAAGACAACCAACGTTGTGCCAACAAATGAGGAAAGGAATCAAACTTCTGCTTTGCCCAATGAGATTGTAAATGTTAGTGTGACTTCCAGTTCAAACGAGAGTGATGATAGTCATGACATACATTGGAATCGTTCCAAGAATAAGGCTAAGGACACGAGCCACATGGAGTTTGCTGACTTGGACGCTCTTAGTATCAATACTAGATTTTTCGTAGAGGGTGACCCTAGCTCAACGATGCCGTTGTCTGAACTGGAGAAACGAGTAAATATTGTTTCCTACAAATTTACTCCTTTTTTCCTTTTTTTGAACACTAAAGTTATTATTAATATTATTATTTTAAATTGTAGTTGGGCGTCGATGAGTTGTATGATGATGTATGTGGTGAAAACATGGTGGAAGACTGTGTTACAAGCCCAAATTCCTTCGGTGTGGCCTCAAAAAGTCCTCACATTTTATTTTATGGTGTTGAACATCATGCTGCAAACAACGCTCCGTTGATAGATTTGAGTCTACGCAAAGAGTTGCACCTCATTCTTCTAGAGGATGTTATGCTTTTCAAGCTAGCCATGACAAGTAAGATGGAGGCCACAACAAGTCAAGCAAAACGTCAAAAAGTCTTCGAGCCTACTCCATGGCCGTTGTATCTTGATGCTCCAAACTTCAAACCACAAGAGGATATCTCCCGTATTAAACTTTCTTTTGTTAACACTATGTGGCATACTGGTGTGAATGGATCAAAGAGTTCTTTCTTGATTATCTTGATAGCTTCACTAAGTTGGAGGAAAGTATCACTTTGACTGTTGAGGAAATTAAGAAAGAAAATATTATTGATATTTATACTTTAGAGGCTCTTGTTAAGGATTTATTCAAGACGTACGCGGATTGCGATGCTTTAAGATCGTCCAAGATGACTAAAGAATTTCAACAAGAGTCACTTTCTGATGCACAACGACGCCTCGATGATGCAAAACATGAATATGAAAAAGTGAACGAGTCTGTAGAGAAACTTCAAGCCAATATTGCGAGTGTTGAACAACAACTAGCTACCTTGGCCTCCAGAAAGTAGAAGATCATCGCGCTCTTGGATAAACACCAAGTGAACTTGGCCAAAAGTCAAAAAATTATTGCGATTATCGAAGGGGAGATTTATACCATTGAAGCGAATAATCCATTATCTGACGATGAAGCAGAAAAATTATACCTCCTGAAAGGGGAAGTTGAGACAAGCCACCAACAAATCCTTAGCTTCAAACCTTTTCCATGATTTTAGAGTTTTTTTTTGCCTCAGGATTCTCGACTTAATTTTTTATATATAACTAATATCATGTAATAGAGTACTTATTTATTAGAGCAATAAAAGTATCTTCATTTTTAGTATGTGATATCTCTCTTTGAGACTTGGATTTCCTCCGTTACTCCCAATTATTTCTTATTAAATTTCAGCATGTGTCTTGTGTGTTGGCCTTGTTGCTTCGCGCGCTTTTATTAATGAAAGTCATATCTTGAGCTATGAGCATCGGAATTGCAATCCGTTTGCGCCGTTAAAAAGAAGACTCAAAGGCATGTAGTACCTACGAATTTCATGGTAGAATTCCACTCGAGCTATCAATAGAAAATTTGCGAAGTCAACTTAGCTGCAATGAACTTTCAGATTTGCGTACTTTAGGCGGAAAAAATTGTATCTTGAGCTTGGAGTGTTGGAATTACAATCCGTTTGCTCTATCAGAAAGTAGACTCGGAGATCTAAAATTCATATAAATTTCATAATAGAACTCCTTTTATACTGTTAACAAAATTCGCGAAGTCCACTTAACTCCAGTGATCTTTCACATTTGCGTACTTTTGAAAAAAAAAAATTGTATCTTGAGCTAGGAGCGTTAGAATTACAATCCAATCACACACAAGTCACACGAGGGTTGTCTTTTCACCCCTCTAAACTTTCTTTCAAAATACTCTAGTTTCAGAGATTGGCAGACGAGGTTAACTACGTAGCATCTCGCAGTTGTCCTTAACCCATGTCTTAATCTAGGTAAATCTACTCTTAGAATTCCTAGGTCACTATACACACAATCTTGCAGCTTGCTTTATCTAAATTATTCCTTGCATGTCCTTTAGTTGATGCATATTCTTGGTATATTTGTTATATATTCTTTGCATGCCATTTCCGTTTGCGGTTCCAGAAAAAAGACTCGGAGATCTAAAACTCATATAAATTTCATGGCAGAACTTCTTTCGGACTGTCAACAGAAAATTTCCATGCTTGACTTAACTGCAGTAAACATTCAGATTCGCGTACTTTCAATGACAAAAATCGTATCTTGAGCTTAGAGCGTCAGAATTGCAATCCGTTTGCGCCATTAGAAAGTAAACTCAGAGACCTGAAATACCTATGAATTTCATGGCAGAACTCTTTTCGATCTATCAACAGAAAATTCACAAAGTCGACTTAACTGTAGTTAACTTTCATATTCGCATATTCGGAACCCATATTAGAAATTCCATAGTTAGGCCAGATGATGGGGAAACAATTCACATTGGATTCAACTAAGCAAAGTTTTAGTGGTAGCATCATATTTTGAAGAAATTAAACGAACTTGGAAAGGCATTCAAGACAAGTTAGCGAGAATCCTTCATGTCAATTGTTTTTATGACGTAGATTCTTCATATAGGACGAAGTATAATTGTATTCTTGTAGAATTGAAGTAGTGAAATGTCCATTTTGGCTCGACACAAATTGCCTTATTTATTTATGCAACGTACACCTAATTGAGTAATCAACATGATGCCTCAACTCGAATTATAATGATCATGTCACGTTGAAACACACATTTCTTTAAGCTTATGCGACTTAACTTAGAATGAAACTCTAAATTGCATACATACCTCGATTAAAAGGATCAAGTCATAATGTACTTCAAAATAAGTGAATTTTTTTTAATTTTATGTCCTAACTTTTGCCTAGGCCGCATCTTTCAAGGTTTTCAACCTGGCAGACTCTTTTGTTTGGGTGCCGTTCACAGTTTAGGCTCATGCGGACCACGAGAATAGCAACATGCAGTTTATGCTCGCACGTTAAGGAGCATATATTCTTCAAGTATAATACCTATTCAAGTATTTTCCATTGATAGGGCCAATTCTCATGCCATCTGCATTAACTAACTTGTAAGCTCCACTTGAATATGCTTCTTGCACAATATATGGAACATCTCATTTTGAAGTGAATTTCCCCCCCAGATTTGTGAGAGTTGATAATAGGTCTTCTTACTGCAAGAACTTGATCGCCAACTTGGAAGGTCCTCAAGCGAACCTTTTTATTGGAAGCACGAGAAAGATGAGCTTGATAACATTCAAGGCTTAGTTGAGCTTTTGGCCTTTTTTCATCGAGGGACTCTAGTTCTTCAAGGCGCATACGAGCATTTTCTTCTTAAGTAAGACCTTCTTGGATAGAGATTCGGAAGGATGGTATTTGACGTTCAAAAGGAAGAACTGCTTCGACTCCATAAACAAGAGAATAAAGAGTTGCGTGTGCGATGAGTCGTCCGATATGCCCACAAAGCTTCTTCCATTCTATCATGCCAATCTCTTGTAGATTTGGAGATGACCTTCTTTAAAAAGTTTCAAAGTGTCTTGTTAAATGCTTCGGCTAGTCCATTTGCAGCAGCATAATACATTGACAAATAACGTTGCTTGAGGTAAAAAAGGACACAGATCTTCGTCATCAATTTTTTATCAAACAACTTGCCATTATCTGTTATTATATAGCTAGGAATGCCGAAATGTTAGATGATGTTCACTCGAATGAAGTTTACAACATTCTCCTTCTTCACTTCATTGATACGTCCTCCAGAAGATTTTGGAAGTGGTCCAATGACATCTAATCCCAAGCGTCAACTGGCCAAGGTGAAACATTAGGGTGTAACGTTTCAGGTGGTTGACGTAAATTTTTTGCGTGAAACTGGCAAGCCTAGCATCTTTGAGCATAATCTAAGCAATCTTTCACCTTTGTCGGCCAGTAATAACCCATATTCTTTATGTGGAAGTGGAGCTTCAGCCCATATTGATGTGATCCACAAAATCATCAGCGTGCCTCTTGCATAGCTTGAGTTGCTTCATCTTCCCCTAAACATCACAAGAGAATTCCCTCAAATGATTCGATACAAAGTGTCTTTGTAGTAATGGAAGTGAGGGGCACCGACGAATTTCGGTCGTTCTCCTTGGATCTTCTGGAAGTATACCATAACATAAGTAGTAGATCATGGTTTGTCTCCAATCAACCTTCTCAGCTTCAGCGACGACTACCAAACGCTCGAGCTTGCTTCTTCATCCCCGTTCTCATTTGGTGGTACTATCCATTTTTGGTAGATAGCGATTTGTGTCAAGACGGGCAGAGTCAATGTCGAAGCTAGATGATGGTAGGTTATAATATCATGTTTTAGTCGATTATTACATTCTAATTTATTGCACTTCAGTTGAGTTTGAGCATTAATCGCTAGTGTTTTGCACTACTTGTGTGTATTATGACTTATAGGAGTGATTTCAAGCTATGTAGATATTATGGATGAATTTCAAGTAATTTGGAACTTTTAAAAGTGAGTAAAATCCCAAGGAATTAAGTCGGGATCATGTTCGGGGATCAACGGATGATAGTTTAGAACGAACGAAGAATCTAGCAGGCATATTGCGCAATGTCCAGTAAAATGCATATAACTTTTCTCTCAGAACTCGGTTTAGGCTCCAAAATATATTGTTGGAAAGATAATTCAGGGTGGAAAGTGCGCGTCAAATGCGCGGTCGTGCACTGATCGTGCATATGGGGCAGAATAGTGTGAATAGTGTCGGCCAAGTGCGGGGGCACACTTCCAGGTGCGCAGCCGCGCACTTCCTGTCCGAGAAGTGTCCTTTTTTGCGTAGGAGAAGGTGTATATATTTGGGCCCGACCCTACTTGGTATAAAGACATGGAAAAACAGTACTTTTTGAACTTTTGACATAATTTAGACCTAAGGAGGCTAAGGAGAAGTTGGAGAAGGAAGAGCACAAAGAATCCATTATTCAATCCTAACTCAAGACAAGAGTTTGGATTGTTTTATATTTTTTTTACTTTACACTTAATTGTGATGAATTACTCCATGTCTATGGAGTAATTCTTTTTTGGGTTTGATGGATTTGGTGTATTGATACGTGTTTGTGGATAATTAACTTTAGTTTTATGTATTGAATCGTTTTGAATGTTTTAAATATTACATCTATATTCACTTGTTAATGTAATCGAGAGAGGCATAATTTGTGATATTGTTGCTTTATATTTAGTTGGTTGAAGTCATTAATTCGTCTTAGTAATCGAAATAGGCTAGTTGAATTGTTGACTGAACTATGTTAGGAGGATAATCGAAAGAGATTTTCCTAAAGATCAATCCACTACAAATTCTTGCATATCTTCACACTTAAAATTGGTTCATACTGTGAGGTTAAGACTTAACCGAGAGAGGAGTTTCTACTAAATAATTGAACTAATAACCAAGTGAATTTCAGAGACTCACTTGAATATTAGAAGTGAATTATCTAGAGTTAAATCCCAAACATGCATCTTGCACCTATCCTATCAACCGTATCTTTCCCCCATTGATATCTTCCTTTGCTTACTACTTGCGTTGTTTGTCACTAGTCAATAGTTTAGAATCTTAGTTAATTTAAGTTTTAATCATTTAAACCTCAATTGTTGATCATCTTGGATAGAAATCTAGCTATAAATTACGATAATAATGTTTAACTCCAATCCCTGTGGATACGATATTATATAATACTATATTCGACTAACGAGCATATTTAGCGTGTGTTTAGAGCTTGTCAAATTTGGCGCCATTGCCGGGGATTGGCAATCAATAGTGTTTGAAATAGTTTGTAGTGCTTATTGAGGAATAATTTTTTATTTTTTCTTGTTTTCTTTGAAATAATTTTTTTGTGTTTTTTTTTCTATTTTATTTTCTTTATTAGTCAACTTCTTTTCAAGATTTGTTTTGTAGTAACTAACAAGTTGGAGAAGATACTGTAGATATTGAACTGCTGTGAAGATGGAGTACAACCAACCTAAGAAAATGGTTGAAGAGTTAGCAACTGAATATTACTAGCGGTCTGCTATGTGTTTTAATGCGGTGGAAATCATCTATGGGTTGACTGTCAAGCAGATATGTATTCTTTCTATGGTTCGTATTTTGAACAGTCTCACTCTATTTCTAGTCCGTACAGGTAGGATTCATATGGGCACAATCTTGACTTTGGTTGGGATGAATACCCTTATTATAACTGGGATGAAAGCAAAGTGAGACAACCACCTCAAGGGGAGAATGATAGTTTGGAAGAGCTTGTGTAGAAGTTAGTAAATAAGCCGGTAGAGAGATTTACACAAGATGATGAAGCCATTAACAACCTAACAACACATGTGAGTCAAATATTAAGTACACTTTCAGAAAGATCATTGCGTTGTGATGGTAAATATATGGAGGAGATACCCTATGAGAATGAGCATACCCAAGAGGATGAGCATCCACAGAGAGAGCTTTTCACTGTTCAAGAGGACTCTGATTCAAGTGAAATGATCGAAAATAAGGTTGTGGTTGAGTGTGAAGCAACAGAAGAAGAGTTCAAACCCCCATCCACCTTTCTATCTTTGCAACATGTAGTAGAAGAGAATGAGAAACAAATGGTCTTGGACATACTAGAGGAATATTCACTTGACCTTTCTTCTTTGTTTTCTTATTCTAACTTTGATAATGTGGATTTTATTTTTGGGGATTTACAGGAAGATACATGGATTTATCTTGTGAAAGAATGCAGGAACAAGTTGAGGATGATCATGAACGAGCAATTTACCTCTCAAGATGAGGACAAGAAAGAAAGAAAAGAGTGGGTCTTGCAGGTATCCTCAGAATAATTGGGCTTAATAAGCTCAATAGAGAATACCAAGGAGCAAAAACGAGGAATGAATTCAGAATTAGGGGTGGAGTTCATAAGTTCTCAGAAAAGAAGAAAATTCAGGGAAGTTTTCTTTACCTTATATTTTTTAATTGTGTGTCATGGGGACATGCCACAACTTAAAGTGTGGGGTGGGGGATATTTTGTATGTTGTATGTTGATTAGTCTTAGTTTTTGATTTAGTTAGCTTGATTGTTTTTGCTTTTGTTAGTTTGAGTAGTAGAAGTTTTTTTTTAAAAACATAATATTTTAAAATGTTCAATTTTTCAAGATGATGGGATCATTCGATGGGTTTCTTAAGGGATTAAAGTCGAAGGAAAAAGACAATAAAATATTTTCTTTTGTAGGTAGAGTAATAATTCCCCCTTGGGTTTTCCTTGTGCTGCGGTTATTTTCCAAGGGTTTTGTTTGAACCGGGTGTAGCTAGTTTTTATTTTTGCTAGGAATAGGAAACCTTGTGCTATGGTTTGAAATGGAAGAAATATCTATTTACTTTGTTATGCCTTGAGAATAGTGAGTGCTTTAGTTGTGACGCTTAGACTCAGTTTTTGACTCTTGTATAAGTGCCTTAAATTGTATGGTCTTAGCTTTGCTTAATTGCTTTGACTAGAGTGTCTTGATGAGGCCATTCCTGAGTGAGTCATGTGCCATGTGTGTGTGAGATTTGTGTGTTATTTTGTGCATTTCATTTGATGTCTAGAACTTTCCTTGTGTGTTTACAAAGCAAAATGGTAGTTTTGTTCAGTCTATAAGTGATATAGACATTTCTTTGCTGAGCCAGTGATATGATTTTACCACCTAATTGTTATCTATCTTAGTTAACCCCTTTGAGTATGTAACTTTGTTTCTTTGGCAACCACATTACAAGACTTACCCAATTATTTGAATTGATAATCTATTTGAACCTTGTACCTCTCGTGAGCACTTGAAATTGTTATGAGCTTTGTAAAATATGAAGTTTGGGGTGGTTGGTTTGGTTTGTGAGTAGAACTATTGAATAAGGAGAAAGGTGCATTGTTTTGAAAAAGTAAGAGCGACTTGAATTGAAAATGAAAGAAAAAAAATTGTATTGTTGTGAAAAATATATTCTTTAATAGAGGTGACTCTTGATGTAAATGTGCTTAAATAATTTGGCAGTTAATGTATATTGATGTGAAGGTAGAGTTATGGTTTGACATAAGTGTGGGGTTTCAACTGTTAAAGTGTATGTATTAAAGTGCGTAGGGAGGTGTAGTCACTCTTATATCTAAGTGTATCCTACCCGTCCCGCAGCCTACATTACAACCAGTTTAAAGTCCTACTTGATCCTTGACTGAATGAATTCAATTGGTAGAGTAGTACACTACGGGCAAGCCTATGTTTCACCTTTTGTAGCACATGAATGTCGTTTATGAGAGTGAGTGACTTCTTAATATCTTAAGTTCCTAATTGCTCTGGAATTTTGTGAGTGTGGAACTACTCTCTTTTGTTGTGTGAGGGCACTTGATTAATGAAGGAAAGGTATTGATCTCTGTGTTAGATTAAGTGAGTAAGATGTGAATAATGTGCGGTGCTTGTGAGCCAATTCTTGAGGTGAAGATGTTATACTATTGTGCTTAGTCTATTTTAAACATTCTTGGTGTGATGAGTCTTACATGTTGTTTAATAAGGTTGTGTCTATATAAAGTGTGATTTGATCGCTCGAGGACGAGCAATGATTTAAGTGTGGGGTGTTGATGGTAGGCTATAATCTCATGTTTTAGTCGATTATTACATTCCAATTGACTGCTCTTCAGTTGAGTTTGAGCTTTAATCACTAGTGTTTTGCACTAATTGTGTGTATTATGCCTTGTAGGAGTGATTTCGAGCTATGTAGATGTTATGGAATGAATTCAAGTGATTTGGAGCGTTGCAGTCTGAGTAAAAGCCCAAGAAATTAAGTCGGTATCGTGTTCGGGGATCAACGGATGATAGTTTACAACGAACCAAGAATCGAGCAGGCGTACTGTGCAATGTCCAGTAAAATGCACATAAATATTTGCTCAAAAGTCCGTTTGGGCTCCACAATATAATTTTGGAAAGCTAATTCAAAGGGCTACAACTTTCATGTTTTATAGTTTTTCAAATTCTCAACAGAATAGGGTGGAAAGTGCGCGGAAAGTGCACGGACGCGCACTGACCACATATATGAGGTAGAATAGTGTGAAAAGGGTGCGGGCACACTTCCAGGTGCGCGGTCGCGCATGTCATGTCCCGGAAAAGTGTCCTTTTTCGCATAGGAGAAAGTGTATGTAACACTCCGTACATTCGGATTAGGTGTGGATATGTTAAATGGGTTTTAATTTGATTCTTTATACATATGAAGTCCTATCGGGATGAGTATGGGTGAAAATAGTTGTTTCAAAATCAAGATGGAAAGTGAGGTGCATAAGATTCGACAAAAGCGACTAAGTTTACAGAAGGTCCGTCTTTCAGCAGGGTTTAGTGAAAAGTTGTTAGGAATTTGGGAAACCTTAAAACACTAAAGGTTTAGGCCTTTTAAATATCTTTCCAACGATATATTATGGAGCCCAAACGGATCTCTGTGAAAAAGGTTATGTGCATTTTACAGAACAGTGCGCAACCACTGCGCCCCGGACCGCGACCACAGTTATGCGGCAGTGTTCCTGCCATTTACCGTGGTCAGGACCACAGTAAGGCCTACAGGTGCATGGGGGCGGACTTGGAAAGTCATTTTTAGCCCTATTTAGTCTCCCACAACCCCAAAACATAAAAACTTGCTCATTAAAGAGGAGCTCTCAAAAACCTAACTCATTAAGGGTCCCTCCACCACCCAAGGTAAGTTCTAATGGTGATTCTAAGTTATTTTAATTTCCCAATATCTTATTAACATGGGTAAACCCTCCAGATAATTAGGTATTCAATTTGGGCATCATTGTTGAGAGAAGAAACCCTAGAACTCGAATTCAAGAGGATTGAACTTCAAAGAGGTAATGTCTTCACCCTCTAATTGATTCTAGCATTGGTTTAATGATTATAGACTCTAGTTCATGAGATATGTGTTGATGGGTTTGATAGAAAAACATGAACGATTATATGTTTGGGTTGTTGATTGTTTATTATTGGTTAAGGGTGTTGTTTACCTTATGGATAATGAAGAATGATGTTGATTATAACCATTTGAGAATTTAGAATTTATCTAGGAACAAGAGAATAGGTTATTGGGTGTAGAAACGCCATTAATAAGGGCTATGAAGCTTTATGCCACCAAGTGTTTGATAAAATGCTTAAGTGACCAAAACATGAGTATCATGGCTAATATGGAATCCCTTTGACTTGTATTGCTATAGATTAAAGTTGAAAGGGTTGGAGAATGTTGTATTATGATCAAGATCAGGAAGTTAAGGTATGTGAGACTAACTCTCTATGTTTGGGAATGTTAATGATTCTCACTACACTACGTTTCTTTTACGATGTTACTAATTGCCTAAAAAATATAGTTAAGCCTAGTTCCTTGAATAGTTGTAGAACTTCTATTCTCTAGCTTCGTAACTCGTTCATGACTTTCATTCTGAACGTTGTAAAATCAGTGCGTAATCAATATAGACTTGGGTTCATGAGTCTCGGTCTAGATTACTCAACATGTCATAAACAGTTGAAGTTTCAATTTTCATAATCAATTCATGAATACATGTCTTAGTCTAGCTCTATTCAGCATTTAAGTATCATGTAACTCAGTATGGTTCAGTATTTCAACATTATGTATTTCAGTATGATTCTCAGTTCCTGAATGTTGAACACTTGTATTTGGGCCTGAGGCCGAAGTTTGTATGCTTTATGCATCTTTGGGCCTGAGGCTGCAGTTTATGCTTTATGCATCTTGGACCTGAGGTCGCAGTTATGTATATGTATACTTGGGCCCGAGGCCGCAATTTTTGCGCACACACACACACACACACACACACACACACATATATATATATATAGGGCCTGAGGCCGCAGTTTAATATTCAGATAAACATGTTGTTCATCATTCAGAAGAGGGAGTATTAATATCCTTACTTCCTTTCAGTTCAATTATTAGTTACCATTTCAGTTATCAATTATCACATCAGTTCAATTATCATTTTAGTTTCAGTTTCAATAGTTATCATTTCATTTATCAATTATTAATTCTAAGTTATCAGCTTAGTTTCAGTTTCAGTATTTATAATTCTTTCTTTCAATTTCTTTACATACCAGTGCAATTCACATGTACTAACGTCCCTTTTGCCCGGGGCCTGCATCTCACAATGCAGGTAATGATTTACAGGTTGATGATTCAGAGCGCTAGGATTCTCGTACCAGCTATTTGGTGATCCCCAGTTCTTTGGGGGAATTATCATTACCTTACAGTCTCCAGTACTTTCAGACAATCAATGTTTTCAGTACTACAGTAGAGGCTTCATAGACTAGTGTAACAGCTAGACAGAGTCACAAGCTTTTTATATTAAACTATGTCAGCTACAAATATATTTCAGAATTGTATTAGTATTTTCGCACTTTGATTTATATCTTCCAGGATTTTAGTATATCAACATGTGTTAGTTTATCTCCTGCATTCAGTATGTTATGATATCACATGTTGATTCAGCCAACCAGTTGGTTCGCTCGGACACATGTAGTTAGGCACCGAGTGTTGTGTTACGTCCAGGCCCACGCTCGGAGCGTGACAATGTTTGTGTTTGGGCCCGACCCTACTTGGTATAATGACATGGAAAAATGATACTTTCTGAACTTTTGACCTTATTTAGACCTAAGGAGTCTAAGGAGAAGTTGGAGAAGGAAGAGCACAAAGAATCCATCATTCAATCCCAACTCAAGACAAGGGTTTGGATTGTTTTATGTTTTTCTTTACTTTACACTTAATTGTGATGAATTACTCCATGTATATGGAGTAGTTATTTTTAGGCTTTGATGGATTTGGTGTATTGATACTTGTTTGTGGATAATTAACTCTAGTTTTATGTATTGAATCGTTTTGAATGTTTTAAATGTTACATCTTTATTCACTTCTTAATGTAATCGAGAGAGGCATAACTTGTGATATTGTTGCTTTATATTTAGTTGGTTGAAGTCATTAATTCATCTTAGTAATCGAAATAGGCTAGTTGAATTGTTGACTAAACTATGTTAGGAGGATAATCGAAAGAGGTTCTCCTAAAGATCAATCCACTTTGAATTCTTGCATATCTTCACACACTTTAAATTGGTTCATATTGTGAGGTTAATACTTAATCGAGAGAGGAGTTTCTACTAAGTAATTAAAATAATAACCAAGTGAATTCGAGAGACTCACTTGAACATTAGAAGTGAATTATCTAGAGTTAAATCTCAAACATGCATCTTGCACCTATCCTATCAACCCTATCTTCTTCCCATTGATATCTTCCTTTGCTTACTACTTGCGTTGTTTGTCACAAGTCAATAGTTTAAAATCTATGTTAATTTAAGTTTTAATCATATAAACCTCAATTTTTGATAATCTTGGATAGCAATTTAGCTACAAACTACGATAATACTATTTAACTCCAATCCCTATGGATACGATATTATATTATACAATATTCGACTAGCAAGCATATTTTAGCGTGTGTTCAAAGCTCGTCACTAGAGCATCTAAGGCGTCAAATTTCTTGTTTTCCTTCCTTGGCACATACTGAAGAGTTACATTGCCAAGCCATCCAATAAATATTTGCGTATAATCACGATAATGACGCAATTATGACTTTTTGACCTCATAGCTACCTAGCAATTGATTGATCACTAACTCAAAGTATCCAAAAATATGTAATTGGAGTTGTCTCATATCACTGGCCATCTCCAGCCCAAGTATGGGTGCTTGATGTTCTGCAACGTTGTTGGAGCAATGTTGTGTTAAGGTGAAGGACTTGAGAAGTGACAAACACGACACTTGCTCCAGCTCCTTCACGATGTGCGACACCATCAAAATACATTTTCCAAGGTGGTTTCACTTGGATGACCATTGCATCCTTATCAGGTAGTTCATCAGTCAAATCTCAGGTATAGGATGATCTACCAAGAAATCTACCAAAACCTGTCCTTTCACAACTTTTTTTGGGATGTGCACAATCTGGAATTGTTGAAATTCGGTTTTTGACATAACAAACTTGATGGGGTTCTCCCTTGAGACGAGATGGGTGACACGAGCTTAAACATAGGGCTTAGGCTTTTGAATTGGGAAAACCAATGCCAGACACAACTTTTTGATCGGAGAATACTTCAGCTCATTTGAGGTCATCATCCTACTCAAGTAGTAGAGGGAATTTTATTTACTTTCTCCATTTTCTTGGGCCAAAAGGGATCCAACTGACCTTTCTTGGGTGCAATATATAAAATCAGTGGATTTCTTGGTATAGGGGCTTCCAGAATCGGAGGTTTCATCAAGTAGGATTTGATGCTTTGGAATGCATTGCTACAAGCTTGGTCCCATTCAAAAGGTACACCATTATTCACGATACGACTAAAAGGTTGGCACTTCCCTGCTAGATTTGAGATGAATCTTCTAAGATACGCCAATTTTCCTTATAGACTTTTCAGTTCAGGTATATTTCTAGGCTCGGTCATCTTCGAGATTGCATCAAATTTGGCTTGATCTATCTCAATCCCTCGATGTCGAACAATGAAGCCAAGAAATTTTTTCATAAGTAACTCCAAAGGCACATTTCAACGGGTTGATTCTAAGTATATATCTACGGAGTCGTTCGAACATCGTTCTTAAGTCTTGCAAGTGATCTCCTCCCTTTCTTGATTTCACCACTAAATCATCCACATAACATTCCACATTCTTGTGGAGGATGTCGTCAAAAATTGTCTACATTGCCCTTTGATATGTGGTGCCGACATTCTTCAAGTCAAAAGGCATTACTTTGTAGAAATAAGTTCCTTTAGGATTGCGAGATGCAGTAAGCTCTTCATCTTTTGGTGCCATACGTAATTTATTGTAGCTAGATGATCCATCCATCAAATACATCACCTCATATCCGGTGGTGGAATCAATCATAAGCTTTGGGATGGGGGGCATAAATTCGTCCTTAGGGCATGCATTATTGAGGTCACTAAAATAGACACAAACTCGAATTTGGCTATTCTTCTTCTTCACAAGAACAATGCTTGAAATCCATGTAGGATATTTAACCTCCCGAATGAAACCAGCTTCGATGAGTTTATTGACCTCAGCTTCGATTGATGTGATCAATTCTGGCGTGAAACGTCTTTGTGCTTGCTTAACAGGACGAGCTCCTTTCTTGACCACGAGATGATGAACTGCTACTTTAGGATCTAAACCAGGCATCTCTTTGTAGCTCAAGCACATACATCTCTATATTATTTAAGTATCTCCACATAAGTGCTTTCTTCCTCCACGGTTAGTAAGGCACTTACATAAGTGGGCCTGGAGTCTTCCGCAATGCCAATGTTGAATTATTTCAATGCATTAACTGTCACTTTTAATTTCTTCTTCTAGTTCCATAGAAGCGTCCTCGACACCAAGAGGCGTCTCCCAAATTTTCGTCGACCTTCCTTAGAAATGAAGCGTATTTCTTCTTTTGCATTAATGTGATATGAAGATCTTACACTTTCTTCATCTTCGTCACACTCTCTAGTATGTATCACTGTGCGAGTCATCACTTTGAGTACATCTCCGACTGAAATCAGAAGTTCTGATTGTCGCCTTATTCTAGAAGGGACCAGGCTTTGACACTCTTTGGAGATACTTTGGACTCTAGATGGAACATGTCTTCTTATTTTTCTATAATTTCTTTGGGACTTGTTCTTCTTCCTTTTCAATGGCCCAACCTCTCAAATATAGAAGTTCTTGTAGTTGGTTCTCAAAGTCGATCAAAGACACTTTTTATTAGGATCATCGGGTTCATCTTCCATCGTGATATAGTTACTGCTTGCTCTTCTAATGGAGATGCGAACTATCGGGGGTTGTTTGTAACCCCAGGCTCTCACGTGATTGCTTCACCACATGTTCCTTATCTTTCATCCTGTTTGCTTTCCTATTAGCTTCAGGTGGGAGCTTCCCTAGCTTAGATGGTTCATTGGGATCATATCCAGCCTTTGCGAACAACCTGTAAGCATTCAGATCAAAACCTTCATTTGTGCGCTTTGTGGGGAGTTCTTATTTTGAGGCATACTAGGAGCCACAAACTTTTTCGGTAGCTTTAAAGACAACCTTATGGTATCAATCTGCTTGATAGGAAGGGTTAATTCTTTTAGTTCATCTTTATGGAGGCTTGATGATTCTCCTTCATCTTTCTTCACTTTTGGGACGTAACGAAATAAAGGAGCTATTTTCTTGCCTGCAGTTGCAACATTCGTTTTGTGAGATCTAGAAACTTGGTATGCTTCTATTGTAACTTTATCTTCACAGAAGCTACTTCAGCCCTTTTGTACACGATGTTATCACCTTTGGCCTTCGTGATATCATCAACTTTTACTCCCTTTACGATGTGATTTTTTAAGTAGAACTTGCATCAATAAAGTATGCCTCGACTTCAGCGAACGACTTGTTGTAACCAACTATCTTCTTTTCGACTCCATCTTTATTATATTTCAAACATTGGTAGTAAGTTGATGGGACAACTTTGTTCTCGTGTATCCACACCTACCAAGCAACAAATTGTATGGAGTCTTTGCATCAATCGCATGCATCCATGCACTTGATTGCATATATCCCATGGTAATTTCCAGTTTGATAGCCCTTATGGCCCTTTGTCCCCCTTTTTGAATCCTTGAATCATCAAACGGCTTTCAGAAAGTTCTTCAGTTCAGATGCCGAGTTCTTTCACTATGCGAATGGAAAGAATGTTAACTGCAGATCCGTCATCTATCAAGATTCTGTTTATTCTCTGCTCGAGCACATAACCCGCCATAAACAAAGGGAGATTGTGTGGTATCTCACAAAGTAGGAGAACATCTTCAGTGAAGGTGATTTTTTGCATTACAAACATATGCTTCATGGAAGGGGGACTCTATAAGACTTTTAGATGGTGATGGAGACGGTGTTGACGTGATTTCATTCTTTACCTCTTCTTCTTTATCAGCATTACAACACAAGGCCTTGTCATCATCGTCAGAAATCCTCATTCGAAACCAACTCGGCAAGAATTCTCCCAAAGTCACTGTGTGGTGTGGCTTTTGGTGATGGCGTGTCTATATCTTCACCTTCTTTGGGTTCTTAACCATTTGTTGCTTCTTCGGTCTTCTCATCATCTTATTCCTCATAGGTTGCTTCGTTGATCCTTTTTTCGGACTCAATTTACGACGTCTTCGATGAGTCACCAGAGTCCAACCTTCTTCATTAAGTTGATCAACTTGGAATTTGTTATACTCCAATAATTTTTCATCTTTATTCCCTTCACAGGTGCATATCTCAATTGGATCGAATGAGCCAAAGGCAATAGACACATGGTTTGTGCTCGCCTTTTCATCTTCAAGCTCGATCTTCTTTTGACGATCCAAATCCATAACTCTTTCCTTGAAGACAAAGCACTTCTCAAGAGGGCGACCTACAAGCCGATGGTATTTGCAGTGATTCGGGTCATAGCTTTTTCCAGCTTCATCTGGTCGCTTCATCTCTGACAGCTCAATAAGATTTAGCTCAAGGAGTTCCTCAAATATCGCAGGCACGTCAGAGTCTATAAAATGGGTACTCCTTTTCTTGCATCTCTTTATGATTCAGCTTCCAATTTGCATTGTCTTGAGAGGAAGTTGTTTCTGTTTCTTGCTCATCGTGGTAGTAAACTTCACATGAGAGGCATTGACGTTCATGGATTCTTTGGTACGAACTTGCACAATTTCTTGACGCCTTGCTTATCTCTTCCCTTACGAGGTTCGTAGATAGGAAGTCCTTCACTTCCCACAGAAGCCATGCACAACTCCATATCATGAGCATGGGTGGCATGTTCTTCAAATGTCCTAGGCTTAATTCCTTGCGAGACATAACAAAGTCCCCAATGCATTCCTTGGATGCACATCTCTATGCCAGAAGCTTTGCTTAGCCTATTTTTGCAGTTGAGGCTTGCATTCCTCCATCGATTGATAAAGTCAATAACTGTTCATCTTTTCGTTGGTGAGTGTTTGTCATTTCCACCATGCTCACAGTATTCGTCCATCGATTGATAAGCTTAATAACTGTTCATCTTTTCGTTGGTGAGTGTTTTTAAGTTCCACCATGCTCATAGCACGCCTCGTGCTATAAAAGAGGTTGAGAAGCTCTTGTTCCAATTGATCCCAACTATCAATGGATCCAACCTCGAGGTCGGTGTGCCAATCAAAAGAATTCCCCTTTAGTGAGGGGACGAACTTCTTGACAAGGTAATCTTCATAGATCCCTTCATTGTTGCATGTCTCAACAAAGTGCGCCACATGTTGCTTTGGATTCCCTTATCGTCGAACTGATGCAATTTGGGAGGTTGATAACCGGCAATCATCTTAAAGCTATCGGTTCTTGCAGTATATGGCTTTGCATACGTGAGGGAAGACTTTGAATCGACCTCATACTTATCTTTGACAGCTCCCATGATAAATTCCTTAAATTGTTCGATGGGAATTGATCCTTCAGAGGAGACATGCAGTTCTTTGGCGGATGAAACTTGTTTTGTTGGAGGATCACCCTTCTCGTGAACTTCAAGGAGCTTTATAGGTGCATGACTTGATTCTCCATCCATCATGCATTCAACTATGCCTGTCAATTTTGTGATACAAACATCTTGATCTTGAGCATACTTTGTTAAGCCCTCAATCTCCTTTGTCAGAGTGGCGAGTTTCTCCTCTATTGTTGAAGTGTTAGTCATCATTGCCTCTATAATTATTGCAGACGATGAAGAATAATCGAGATCTTCCCATGGATTGACTCAGTTTGGAACATGTCATATGGAGAGATTGGCGTGGATCCAACACTTAATGCTTCATCATCAGGTTGGGTATGCTGACTCTTGGTATTGTATAAAGTAAGTTGAGCAAGAGCTTTCTCTACAACTTCTGCAATATTATCTCCTCTTTCTGATTTGCTAGCAGAGGATCTTTCCTCTCCGGATGATGAAGATCTCAAAGAATGCATTGGTGTAGATGGCACTTGGAGTGCTTGCTGTCTCAAGACGCTCTCCTTGCTTTGGGTGATTGGCCCAAGACTTCCCATAGTAGTGTTTAGGATACTTTCAACGTCAGAAGGAAACTTGGAGTCAACAACTTTTGAGTCGATCTTCTTTAAATCCATAATAGTGATCTTGAATGTTGAGAGTTGAGAAGAGATAAGAGGTAGAGATGGTCCCACCGGGTGTGCAAAAATTTGTAACAACTAAATTTTGCTTTTGAAAAACAATAATCAAGACAAGAAATATAACGGCAAATATTATATTCGATTTCAAGTGATGGGGTAACAATCTCTAAAATATCTAAAATCTAAAGAGATGTAGTCCTCTAATTCTTCTCCTCACAAACGATGGTTCAACATCTTGAGAGCTCGATCTTGAACTTGACGGATTTCAGATTTGTAGTACGTCACGAACAATTTGAAGGTCGTCACGAACCAAGATTTGGTGTTGGGTTATCACGAACGAATGATTTAAAGTCGCCCACCTATGATTTGAGTTCGCCTTTGGTATTTGACAACAGACGACGTGTCACGACCCAAGACCACGTGACCGGCACCAGGTACACTACCCAACCCGGGCAAACCAACCCATACTAAAATATCCATCTATACGACTAACAGATTCATGCGGAAGCCTTTTTGAAAACATAATCATTTTAAATAATTGAAATAATACATGAAGTATAATTTTTAAATACATCATTTGCAGTAACTGAAAATACATATGGATAACACATCTCTTTAATTTCATGATATATGAATGACCATCAATAACAACCCCAAAATAATCCTAATAGTCTATGGAATCTCTATGACATGAGAATAAAATAAATATTTGGGATAACCCCGACCAACAGAGAGTAAAGAATCAACACGACAACTACCACGAAATAGAAGTGGTGACTCACCATGCACCTTGGAAAGAGAGTCATCCTAGGCTCATCCGCTCATCACGTACCATACCTCCTCCTAAAACATATAAAGTAAGCGGGACCCTGGAGAGGGGCCCCTAAGGGCTGAGTACACCACGTCGGTACTCAATAAGTGTCCTAGATTCTCTCTAACTCAAATTCTTGGGACACGGCTTAACAAAAATAATGCAACTAACATTCAATATAAAATGATGACAATTATATCAACTCATGCTCTTTATCATTTTAAATGAAAAGACTAGAAAAATATAATCATGATACAAACTTTTAAAACATTTATATAAATTCATGATTCTAATAAAATCATACGAAACCATTGCATCTTCACTAAGTCTTTGAAATCACTTTCGAATCCTTAAGCCTAAACATAACAAAATTATCTCTTAACTTTTTACCGAGAGTACTATACCGACACTGGCATAATAAACAACTACCAGGTGATCGACCTAGCAATAAGTATTTGACCCTACTTGTCTGGGCAGCTTCCCGTAGTGCCGTATGAGTCGACTTAACCTCATTACTTTAAGTAATGATCATTTGCCCTCTCAATGGGGGACTTTACCCCACAAACCTCGGCTCAGACTTGGAATGTATCCCTACACCAGCAAGTATAGTTTCATGGCAACGAACTCAACGTTCAAACCAACCTCGGTGGTCCCCACTAGTAACTCCCAAAATATTTGATATCTCTAAAATAGGTTCATAGCATAGTAGCCTCAAAACTATTTTTATCAAATCATAGCTCATGGCCAAACTAAACCATTTGAATAAAACAATCAACTATATGACCGTTTTCATGTTAAAGCCTTTAGCAATTTAACATCCATCATCCAAAGATACGACGAGTATATTCCATTAATCAAGTTTCAGAAATACTTTCATAAAAGACCTCTTTATCACTCAAATGTTTTATATTCTTTCCAATACATAAGTTTAAATAAAAAAAATTCCTCAAGCGCCATTTACCTTCAAATCTTTAAAAATGGAATTTCTCAATTGTAAAATAACAAGACATTCTTTATGCAACAAAACTCAAAATACATGGTGACATCTTTTCCCGCTCGTCCCCACAAGTACGGATGCATATTTACAAACAAACTCATGTAATAACTCAAATATGATTTTAGAGAAAATCCCTCAAGAAGAGTAAGTTACCTCAAGTCCAAGCTTCAAATAATAGTACGACGCTCCAATTCATTTGGAACCCTTAAACGTCGCCAACAAGTCAATATCTATATTAGACATCCCAAGACATCAAAACTTTTCCAAATATATATACGTCGATACCCATTTAAAGTTAACAAGTTGACGGTAAGTATTCAACAAACCCAATTCACCCAAATATATCCCTTTTATCCTTAATAGATTTCATTCTTGGCCTTTAAGCCCCAATCTAGGTTAATGATTCAATACTTAATCATTATTAAGCTATTGAAGCACTAGAATCACCAACCATCCTAACAAGATTCAAAAATTACTATTCATTTTCTTCTCCATTCAAGAACCCTAACTCACAATACCCATTTCACGGGCTAGCATAATTCTTCAATCAATTGGTACTTTCTACTTCACAATACATTTCAAATACTTAATCCATAGTTGTATTTAAGTGTAGGGTAGAGAATTTACCTCTTGTAGCTCAAACCCAAACTTGAACCCTTCTGAATAATTCTTCAAGATAAGAGAAATCCCTATGAATTTCAATCCATGTAGATGTTAATACTACCATTAACTAATGTTAATCCATTATAAAAGATATCATAAAACTCACCATTGATGTGTATTTGGGTTGCGGATGCCCCACCTTCTCTCTAGAACCCAAAACTTAGCCAAAATTATTATCTTTTTCTCTCTCCCTGAACCTTCCCTATTTTATAGAAAATGAGATGTGTAGGCTGGCTGCGTAGCCTACGCAGGCTTGTGTAGCCTACGCAACTTAAACCCTCCCCTTCACTTCCATGCTGATTTTGCCTACGTAGCCTGCGTAGGCTACGCAGACCTGCTGGGTTTCCTTCCTCCCTCTTTTCTCCACCCTTACAAGCTATGCCTTTATTCATGCAATTTAGTGGCCTTAAACCCTCATAATATTCATGTCCAAGTATTTTAATGAACTCGATACCCTCGTGTGGTGTCACAATCCAAAATCCATAAGGGTCGGGATGGCGCCGAACCCAACGGTCAGGCAAGCCAACACTAAAAAATTAATTAAACCTTTATTATAATATTTGAAATTATTACCTTTCACCTTATTACATAATAGTTGAATAAAATCCGTTAAGAAAATGCGATAGTTTAATAATACATTTCTATTGAAATACATCCCAGAACCCGGTGTCACAAGTGCATGAGCAAATTTTTTACGAATTATATAGATACTATAATGCTTGTCCGAAATACAAATTGGACAAGAAATTTAGAAATAAAGTACAATACATCTGGGGGGACTCCGTCGGCCGCGGGCCGACTCCGGATGGTGCAGCTCGTCTAAGTCCCCAAGTCATCCGCATCGCTGCGTCAAGCAGGGCCACTAGCTATGAGTGTACTTGTGCAATAAAAATGCACAACAAATGTAGCATGAGTACGAAAACAACGTGTACTCAGTAAGTATCCTGCCTAACCTCAGAGAGGTAGTGACGAGAGGTCGATTTTGATACTTGCTAGAGGTCAATACAATATAATAGATGAAGGATATCAACATGGTTATTAACATTGAATGACAAAGAATGACAGGAAAGATCAATTGTTTCCATAAATTTATAAATTCTTCGATTTCCGTCATTTCATTTAGAAATTTACGTCCATAAGACAATTTAACAGTTCAAGTCACAGATGGTATATAATATGTATATATCATGCGTAGGAAATGCCGAGGTTCGAACGGCCCGAACCAACAATAATAAAATGTGCATTGCCGAAGGGTCGAACGACTCGAACCATAGATGCATCTATTCCGCCATGACGTACGGCCCGCTCTCATGAGAGTAGTGGAAAGAATCAATCCGCTCGCGGAATATATATATTGCGAAGCGGTCACATATAAATAATGGAGTTACCCCGCTCGTGAATCATACCTGTGACTCGGGTACCCATATAGATACACACATTCCAGTAATACATCAGGAAACATTTATCCAAGGAAAGGATAAATTTTCTTTTTAGATGATTAGGATATGAAGTTTAACCTACCTAAATATTCATTTACTAATTCAATGATATTAGACAGTCTCGTTTTACCAACAAAGTTACAAGTACAACAAGTAAAGCATGTTAGTGGGTCCTAGGAAGAAACACTTACCTAGTGTTGCTTGGTGAAAATCCCTCCTTGAGCTCTCCAAAATCGTCCAAGACAAATGAAAGAAATGGGCCAAAACTCGTTTTTAAAACAATCACCCCAGGTGCTTCATCGAGTTGTACCTTGCGCTGTGCAGGTTGTACATCCTATTACAATTTTCCCTTGTTGCACACCTTCTGTTAAAATGCTCATAACTCCTTGTAGAAATATCATAATGACAAACGGTTTGGATATATAGAAACTAGACTCTAAGATCTTTCATTGATAGGTTGTACACCATATAACTCTTTATATATTCCTAGATATGAGCTTCTAAATTCGGCTCCATGCATCAGAAAATTCTGTCGAAACTCCTTCACCAGCCATCTGCAATCGATCATAACTTTTTGATCAAATGTCCAAATCATGAATGGTTTAACTTTCTGGAAACTAGAATGCAAGGGCTACAACTTTTATGTTTTGCAAAATTTTCAGATTCCTTATAGATTTTGATATATATGCCTCCAAATTCAGCTCCACGATGCACCAAATGTTGTCCAAAAGTGCAGCAGAAATTCCAACAGTTTTTTTTGTCCGAAATTCATTTCGTTAACCTTCCGAAATCCGCCCGAGGCCCTCGGGACCTTAACCAATTATACCAACATGTCCCAAAACATGATACGAACTCGCTCGAGGCCTCAAATCACATCAAACAACGTCGAAATCATGAATCACATCGCAATTCAAGCTTAATGAACTTTAGAACTTGAAACTTCCACATTCGATGCCGAAACCTATCAAATCACGTCCGATTAACCTCAAATTTTGCACTTAAGTCACATTCGACATTACAGACCTATTCCAACTTCCAGAATTGGAATCCGACCCCGATATCAAAAAGTCAAACTCTCGGTCAAACTTCTCAAAAACCTTCAAATTTCTATCTTTAGCCAAATGACTTCAAAATGACCTACGGACCTTCGAATTCACTTCTGATCACGCTCCCAACTCCAGAATCACCATACGGAGCTATTCCCAGACTCGGAATCCCAAAAGGACATCAATAACACCGAAATGCACTTCAACCTAGACTTATGAAATTTCATCTAAAATGCTAACTTCTACAATTTGCGCAGAAATGCTCCCCGGTCATCCAAAACCCGATCCGAACATACGCCCAAGTCTGAAATCATCATACAAACCTGCTGGAATATTCGAATCTTGATTCTGAGGTCGTTTACTCAAAAATCCAATCTTAATCAATTCTTCCAACTTAAGGCTCCCGAAATGAGAATTTTCTTTCCAAATTGACTCCGAACTTCCTGAAATTCAATTCCGACCATGCCTACGAGTTATAATACCTGAAACGAAGCTGCTCATGGCCTCAAACTGCTGAACGACGAGCTAGATCTCAAAACGACCGGTTGGGGTCGTTACATTCTCCCCCACTTAAACCTACATTCGTCCTCAAACGTGCCAAGAATAACACTGAAGTTGTCTCAAATCCATGTTTAACACCTCGTGCACCTACCCTTGATACCACAACCCAGTTGAGCATATTAGCTCGAACAAATTTGAATATTCTCCTTTTTATTTAGTCAAGTTAGCCTTGGAGCTTAATTCCAATATCCGAAATTCTTTGCCAGGCCTGCTTCCAATATACGAACACCGTATTAATCATCACACGATGTACCAGAACATGACTTTATACCTTTGCTGAATTCACACCATGAACCACATCATTCACAGGCCCATAATAACACTCTCTGCTCATAATAGCTAATATTCCCCGAATCTGATCCTCGCAATGCCCCCATGACCCATATACAGATCCTGTTCTAACTCTTGCAATACCGCCACGACGGAAGAGACGTGTAGAAATTCATAACCAACTACAGAGTTAACAATTCATCGAATCTTTCCTCTTGACTAAAATTATCACCTCATTATGAACCAAATAATGATATTTGTTCTTTAATATACTTCACATAATCTTATCGCACCGATCCCTGATCCAATAATCTCGTCTCACCCAGTATGAACTGCCCAAGCAATAAACCACCCCAGATTCTGCCAAAATCTCCAATGATGCCACAATGCGCCAATAGGCCACAACTCGAACACGATACATAAAGAAATGACACAGGAAGGGACTACTCAACTCACACAACTAATATGAACTTTCCTCGGTAAATAGGAAGAAAAACACAATAAAATAGATATAGAGAACCGTACTCTGCATCACACTGTTGCGGCGTGCAACCCGATCCAAATAACATGCCCGTAGCGGCGTGCCACCCAATACAAACATAAAATCCACACAAGGAGATACTTACCGAGCTAAGTCGCCCATTACCACAAAATACCGATTATCAGTCACAAGCACGCCAAGTGCATAATACCATCCTGGGGAGGCAGATAGAGCCATACGCTACAAAACTCAAGCACAACTGAGGTGCGATATATGATCTGAATCTCAAGAGCCATCCTGCTCACATAACATCATCATCACGCGGAACCTCAACACCTAAGAAATTATCAAGTCATTCCACAGCTCACACGGCACAACATAATATTACATGAAATGGACAAAGATGGAACAACATCTAATGTTCTAATACCTCTCCAAGAGAAGCGCTACACTAAAATGAACACGTATGACTCACATGGAGCCCATAATCATATTTAAATCCATTTGCAAACCTCAAGCCGATTATGCTCGCACCGAACTAGGCTAATAACCTTACCTGGGTCCATAATAACCCACTTTTTCTCATAACACGCAAGAACAACCATCATAGCCGGAGTAAACCCCTACATTCCGCAACCAAATGAACCGAGCGCCCTCCAGGCATAAATTCTCAAATAGGTAATATTACCAACTCCTTCATACTTGGCTTAAACCTTCAATCAATCAGGTGACTACATGTCACACTTATACAATCTTCCTGTGGTCACGCTCCCACGACCTTCCACAAAAGGTAACATGTCGGCACATCCACACCACCGACCACACTAACGTTGTAAAGCAAATCGAGAATCCATGACCAAGGTGCAAAGCCTCTTTCATAAAACACCGATCTCAGGTGACGCTGAAGACAACACCAGCTTACTCTAAACATTCAAATCCTTTTTCTTGCTCATCCAAGCTCATGACATCTTTTCCAACACCGAACAACAACCCTGATCCTCACTTTCAAATTTCATACCGCTCACTGCACCTAACATGCCAATATGCGATAGTACAATAATTTCATCATAACTTCTGAACCACTAATGGGGTGAACACTTCATCACATAGAAACTTTTTACTTAACCCAATTCAAGAGAACCATAACAACACACGAGTGAATTCTCATAATCACAAAACATGCAAATCCTTAAGTAATATTCTATACCACCATAGCCCTTCCGGGATCCGCCTACACATGACAGGCCATAATACTTGAATGCTTCCAAATAAAATCAATTACGGCGGCCATCAGGCACTCGCACGCACTGTCACCAATATGCCAATTCCACCATGTCTAACCATCTACCTTTTTCTAATTACTTATCCTTAATTTGACTTATAATGACAACTCCAGTCAACACATAACAACTCAACTCAAACTCATCCTGAGTGACCCCATTCCACGAGACTACTTTGTCTCCAAACCCATGAACCGTTTCATTCCCTCCTTGCACGCACATTCGCATCTTCGACTGGTATACCCATCTTGATAATCCTTCTACAAATTCAGAGTTTATTTCTCTCATTCCTCCAATGCTACACTGCAAGCCAAAAACATCACGGAACATTCCGGGCCTCCTATCACAATCTGCTGCAAGAGCCCGATCCTTAGCCATAGTGCGGGCTTGAAACCCTTAAACACCGCATTCTTAACCTTCGAATTCATTAGGACCATTGTTGAGAGTCGCCCACTCTGGCTTGGTATCGACTATTATCAACTCCAAGGCTCCGCTAGCACCTGAACACCCATCTTAATAAAGCACCTGACAGACCAACTTCCCTTGCAAATCATCTCTGTACTAAGCATAAATCCTGAATCTTTCCAAAGCCTAAACCTGATTCCATAAGGCCAACCTTTGCACACATTTATCAAATCCTATGCTCAATTACTACTCATGTCTTCTTCCCTTAGCTGTAATAACCCTCTAATATGTCGATAACCAGAGTTTTCGCCAGTAGCTAACCATGAAACCTAATTGTAGGCGGTGGAACTCTCCCACTTAGCTTGAAGCCGCTATTACACAAATCTGGAACTCACCAAGAATCTTCCTTCATATCAAATAACTCCTTTATGTTGCATCCCATCTCCCGTCGCAATGGCCGATATTTCAATTTAAGCCCTTGGACCCAATCACCGTCCACTAGAATTCTCAAATCACTCCAAACTTCTCCTCAAGATGTGCATCTATCTTACCATAGAACTCATATGCTACGCTGCCACTCTCCCACTTTGGTCAAACTCCCCCTCTAAGCAACTGCTCGACTTCCGCTTCTTACACCTGGCCTTCTAGAAATTTAATCATTGCCTGACACTTCCCACATGTCTTTTCTCATCGTATGCTGCCTAGTTGTTGCCTCAAATAAATATCATTCTCTGTAGCACTTAAACCAGCAGATCACCACAAATTCAAACCTTTTTGAAGATCATCTTTCTCGAGACGCCTGCATTAGAAATACCTATTCAATCCTGAACCACCGCACACCACGATCTATGACAGTCGCTTCTTCCCTACTACTTCACAATATTCTGATCCGATGCAACCGAAGAAACCCTAGCATCGGCGAACTTAACACATTCTATTCGATCAAGGACGACGATACCACATCACGGATAAAGATTTCACCTCACTTGAAAACACCAAGTCTTACTACTTTGTCAACCCAAACCTGACCATTTGTAGTCCAATTGCCTTTCCTCCGCCGGAACTAAAATAATGAAACCTCGAAATCACGCTCTGAGAAGACCTCCCTTCAAGTCATTCATTACCCCGACATATGGGCAAGCATTCTACCATCATATCAACACCGCGTGATAACCAATCGTAATCATCATAACAATCTGAGCATAGCCTAAAAGTTCTCAGAAACACAGCTACTGAGCAGAAACAACATAATATTCTTCTGCAGGGCAACAACAACATCCCCAACCAACTACACATGGAAAACATCTCGCACCATATCAGTAGCACTATTTCAATTCCTCAAATCCACGACTCATAGCAAGCGCTTCGCAACGTATAAGATTGAGTAGGAAGAAACATAAGCATAAGCCTCAAAGGAATCAAATCGCACGATGAGAAATCAAGAATGGATGTACTCCTAACATCCCTGTAGCCTCTCGAAGATAAGTACAGACGTCTCCGTACCGATCCGCAAGACTCTACTAGACTTGCTCATGACTCGTGAATCCTAAGGGAACCTAGTGCTCTGATACCACGTTGTCACGAACCAAAATCCATAAGGGTCGTGATGGCGCCGAACCCCACGGTCAGGCAAGCCAACACTTAAAAAATAATGAAACCTTTATTATAATATTTGAAATCATTACCTTTCACTTTATTACATAATAGTTGAATAAAAATTCGTTAAGAAAATGCTTTTTTTTAATAATCCATTTTTAATGAAATACATCCCAGAACCCGGTGTCACAAGCGCATGAGCAAATTTACTAATAATTATACAGATACTACAATGCTTGTCCGAAATACAAATTGGACAAGAAATTTAAAAATAAAGTACAATACATATGAGGGAGACTCCGTCGGCCGCAGGTCGACTCCGGATGGTGCAGCTCGTCTAAGTCCCCAAGTCAGCCACATCACTGCGTCAAGCAGGGCCACTAGCTATGAATGTACCTGTGCAATAAAAATGCACAACAAGTGTAGCATGAGTACGAAAATAACGTGTACTCAGTAAGTATCCCGCCTAACCTCAGAGAGGTAGTGACGAGAGGTCGATTTTGACACTTGCTAGAGGTTGATACAATATAATAGATGAAGGATATCAACATGGTTATTAACATCGAATGACAAATAATGACAGGAAAGATCAACTGTTTCCATATATTTATAAATTCTCCGGTTTCCGTCATTTCATTTAGCAAATTACGTCCATAAGACAATTTAACAGTTCAAGTCACAGATGGTATATAATATGTATATATCATGCGTAGGAAATGCCGAGGGTCGAACGGCCCGAACCAACAATAATAAAACGTGCGCTGCCGAAGGGTCGAACGGCTCGAACCATAGATGCATCTATTCCGCCATGGCGTACGNATTTAGCCAAGGAAAGGATAAATTCTCTTTTTAGATGATTAGGATAATGAAGTTTAACCTACCTAAATATTCATTTACTAATTCAATGATATTAGACAGTCTCGTTTTACCAACAAAGTTACAAGTACAATAAGTAAAACATGTTAGTGGGTCCTAGGCTACCCGGACATAAGCATAATAGTAGCTACGCACGGACTCCCGTCACCTCGTGCGTACGTAGCCCCCCACAAATAGTAGCACATATTTAATTAGTTCACCTATGGGAAAAATTCCCCCTCACAAAGTTAGAAAGGAGACTTACCTCGCTCCGAAGATTCATAATCGGCCTCCAAGCCCTTCCGACGACTTCAATTGATGCACAACGCCCCAAAACTATTCAAATAACGGGCAAACCAATAAAAAATCACTCTAATACTTGTAACAATTTAAATTATATAAGTCCCCAACTCCGCTCGAAAAGTTGACCAAAATGCCCTCGGGCCCACGTGCCCGGATTCCGAAATTTCTCGAACATAAATTCTACCCATAGCTTTACTAACTCAAATATACAATTTACTATAATTTTCATGCTCGAATTCATGGCAAAAATCCAAAATTCTAGGTTTTCCTCAAAAATCCCAAATTTATACTAATTTTCCATGTCTAAATCCATGTAAGATCACATATTTAACTCAAAAATAGGAAGAAATCACTTACCTAGTGTTGCTTGGTGAAAATCCCTCCTTGAGCTCTCCAAAATCGTCCAAGCCAAATAAAAGAAATGAAAGAAATGGGCCAAACCCGTTTGTAAAACAGTCTGCCCAGGTGCTTCATCGAGTTGTACCTTGCGCTGTGCAGGTTGTACATCATATTACAATTTTCCCCTGTTGTACACCTTCTGTTAAATCGCCCATAACTCCTTGTAGAAATATCATAATGACAAACGGTTTGGATATATAGAAACTAGACTCGAAGATCTTTCATTTGATAGGTTGTACACCATATAACTCTTTATATATTCCTAGATATGAGCTTCTAAATTCGGCTCCATGCATCAGAAAATTCTATCGAAGCTGCTTCACCAGCCATCTGCAATCGATCATAACTTTCTGATCAAATATCCAAATCATGAATGGTTTAACTTTCTGGAAACTAGAATGCAAGGGCTACAACTTTTATTTTTTGCAAAATTATCAGATTCCTTACAGATTTTGATATATATGCCTCCAAATTCAGCTGCACGATGCACCAAATGTTGTCCAAAAGTGCAGCAGAAATTTTTGTCGGAAATTCATTTCGTTAACCTTCCGAAATCCACCTGAGGCCCTCGGGACCTTAAACAATTATACCAACATGTCCCAAAATATGATACAAACTCGCTCGAGGCCTCAAATCACATCAAACAACGTCGAAATCATGAATTGCACCCCAATTCAAGCTTAATGAATTTTAGAACTTGAAACTTCCACATTCGATGCCGAAACCTATCAAATCACGTTCGATTGATCTCAAATTTTGCACACAAGTCACATTCGACATTACGGACCTATTCCAACTTCCAGAATTGGAATCCGACCCTGATATCAAAAAGTCAAACTCTCGGTCAAACTTCTCAAAAACCTTCAAAGTTCTATCTTTAGCCAAATGACTTCAAAATGACCTACAGACCTCCGAATTCACTTCCGATCACGCTCACAACTCCAGAATCACCATACAGAGCTATTTCCAGACTTGGACAAATGGACATCAATAACACCGAAATGCACTTCAACCCAGACTTATGAAATTTCTTCTAAAATGCCAACTTCTACAATTTACGCCGAAATGCTCTCGGGTCATCCAAAATCCGATCTGAACATACGTCCAAGTCTGAAATCATCATATGAACCTGTTGGAACATTCGGATCCTGATTCTGAGGTCGTTTACTCAAAAAATCCAATCTTAGTCAATTCTTCCAACTTAAGGCTCCCGAAATGAGAATTTTCTTTCCAAATTGACTCCGAACTTCCTGAAACTCAATTCCGACCACGTCTACGAGTCATAATACTTGAAACGAAGCTACTCATGGCCTCAAACTGCTGAACGATGAACTAGAGCTCAAAATGACCGGTCGAGTCGCTACATGTTGGTTCACAAGCATTTCGAGGTCTCGCAAAATATTCTCTTAAGCTCGATTGCGGCTTAATCTTTTTTGAATTTTTTTGGGGATTTACACAACGATTGGAGATATGGATGGAGACCTTGATGCTATTCTTCATACCTTCTTTAGACTTTCCTTATGCTTACTTGATTGTATCTTTGCCTTCTCCTTCGACCCCTTTATATATGCGTGGGGTGGAGTAGTCTCAAAGAAGACCCTAGTGGATCATTAGGCTTGAGGCTTATGGGTCGACCTATTAGATAGAAGACCAATTGACGAGCTTGCCCAATAATACATTGTACTTTTATTTAAATCAATTTATTTTAGATTTAAAAAATCGACCAGATTATACTAACTTATAGTATCATTCAGACTAATATGTATTTATATATGATCTAAATTACTTGTGGATTCAAATTTAATAAAATTTTAATTGTCTACAATGAACATTTTCTTTCAATATTGTAGATAAAGTATTTTGCATAATAATTTTAACAAAATGAATATTCTTTTTACGATGTAGAAAAAGTATTTTTTTTCATTTCAATAAAATAAGTACTTTCCTTTCATGATGTAAAAAAATATTTTCTTTTTCATAAAATGAGTAATTTTTTTTCATGTTGTAAAAAGAGTATTTTCTTTTGTTTCAACAAAAAAAAAAAAACTTTTTTCCACGATGTAGAGAAAGTATTTTCCTTTTCACAAAATAAGTACTTTCTTTTCATGTTGTAGAAAAGTATTTTCTTTCACTTCAATAAAATGGGTACTTTATTTTATTTTATTGTGATACCTAAAAAATAGCTCAGTACTCATCCTTTATTTTATTGACATGAATTTTATTTGTTGTTTTTTCTGTTGCTACAATGTGTTTCTTCTTTATTTTCAGATTTATTTTTCATGTTTGATGATAATTTTTGTCAACAATAGTAGTTTTGGAAGGTTGGAAAAGAGTTTTAAAAAATATTTTTTTTGTCTTGATAGGGAAAATATTGTCCTCTAACTGGAGAAAAACGAATTCATAAAAAAAATATTTTTCAAATATTTAAACCAATCAAACATGAAAATATTAGAAAATATTTCCAGAATATGGGTCAAGATAGAATTCTAAGATTGAACGTTTCCATGGGTTAAGGTTGGGCATCATCATGGATCCATTTGGGCTGATAATTTTTTATGGGTTAACTTGGGTTATCCCAAAATATCAATTTTTAAAATCGTTCTAGCCCAAACTCATTAAAACTTAGGCAGGTCAAATAGGTTTGGGTTAGTTTTGCCACCCTCAATTGAACTATAACCTTTAGTTGACCCACACATCACCTAGGATAGGACATCATCTGTTGAAGTTTCCTAGCCAGTTTATATTTCATGTACCCTCTGCAATGGACCTCTTATGCAACTAATTTTGTGACCGCTATTGTGTAGATTCCGAGAATACGAGGATTTGAGAAGAGAATTTAAAAGTAAGGTACCAGTTGAAAAGAGAAACATTAAAGGAGTAGCCATTACAGAAAATCTGTCACGAACTCAAATTCTCACCTTCGAATGTCGTGATGACACCTAGTATCTAAGACTAGGTAAGCCTAACATATCCTAAGTTATTAACATATTTTAGCCATTTAACTATAAAACATGAACCAGTAATTGCCATACATATCTAACAACCATCAATAGATATACAATATCCCAAGACCGGTAGTACAATTTCATACGCTCTTCTAAGACTAACTAAGAATATCAAACACATCACTGTTCGGAATGGAAATAAATAGTAACTACGTAAACCTCTAGAAGGTGACTGTGATGCATGCGAATGCACTGGTAGGTATACCTTGAAGTATCCGCTGCAACTCACACTAATATCGGCACGCTCCGAGCTACTTGGATCTTCACAAAAAAATATGCAGAAGCGTAGCATGAGTACACCACAATGGTACCCAATAAGTATCAAGACTAGCCTCGGTGGAGTAGTGACAAGACCAGGTCAAGAAGCGTACTAGACCTTGAAACCTGTGCAAGATATTGATATAATCTAACAATGAAAAGATAAAGGCAGTTAAAGGACAATAAAGCAATTTACCAATACAAGGTTAACATTGGTAATAAAGTAACAAATGACAATAAAAGGGTACATGTGTTCAAACTTCGACGATGGATTGACTTTTTCCGATGATGGATTTCTTCGACAATATTCTTGAGGGATTAAAGTTAAAAAAAATGCCAAAAAACTCAAAAATTTTGAAAATCCAAAAGACATGCCTTTATTTTTATTTTACTTTCTTAGATAGTGTAATAATCCCCCCCCCCCCCCC
>ML247282.1:0-30814 GCA_005239495.1 Nicotiana undulata | reverse complement strand
GTGTTCGCGACGGATAAATCAAATGTAAATTCAAGATCAAGCTCAAAGGCCCTTGAATTTATACTAGAAAAGTAGAATCAGAGCATTCATAGAGATTGTAACGCTCAATTATTTGAAATCAAATACTACAATTGTCGCAATATTTTTCGGTCTTGATTTTATTTTCTTGACGCAATTTATTGTCTACAGATACAATAGAATATCCATTATTCTTTAATCATATGCGCCTTCTATAAAGTTAATGCACCAAACTATAAATATACATATTCTAATAAAAGCTATAATTCGATATAAATAACCTAAATTTTACAATAATGATACGTTTTAACTGAACATCATATTCAATAAATAGTTTCAAAATGACAAATAATAATTGCATGTCAAATATATAATATGGGACAGATGTTGTAACGACCCGGCCGGTCGTTCCGTAGAATTTGCACTGTTATTCCTGTTTCTGCCTTGTTATGCATTGTTTGGTTGTTTGTGATGTGTTGGAGTCTGGTGGTTCGGGTTCAGAGTGGTTGTAGTGAGCATTGAGACACTTAGGCCTCATTTGTTTTTTTAAAGATTAAGACGTCTAAATCTGAATACACATCTGAATATCAAGATGTGTATTAAGATTAAGACATCTGAATCTGAATACACATATGAATATATTAAGATGTGTATTAAAATCTGAATAGAAATAATTAAGACTGTTTGATTTTTAACATCTGAATGTATAAAATTTATCTTTATTGAAAATTAATAAACATAAATTTCAAATGAAATACTAACTAATCTAATTTTATCAATAAAATATATAGTTTTTTAAAACATGATAGTTGTTGGTGTTGATGGCTGACGGGTGAATGCAGATTAGAAGCGGTGGTAGTTTTGGTTGATGATGGTGGTTCATGCTAGTAGCTAGTAGTGATTGGTAGAGGTGGAGATTATGATTGAGGATGGTGGTGGTAGGTGGTGATAGTTAATAATGGCGGGTGGTGGTAGTAGTTGTAACTGAGAAAGGTGGTGGATGGGTGGTGGTAGGTTATAATAATGGGCAGTGTCAGATGTGGTTGTTGATGGTGATGGGGTGGTCAGTTGTGGTATTTGAGGTGGATGAATGTTGATTGTGAGTGAGAATGATATATGGTGGTCGGAGTTGTGGGTTAATGGGTGGTGATGATCGATAATAGTGGCAGCTATGATTGAGGATGATGGTGGCATGGCGGTGGCGGTGGTGGTGGTGGGTGTGGTTAAGTATGGTGGTGGTGGTGGCATGGTGGTAGTTGATAATGGTAGACGATGGAGGCAGTTAATAATGAATATGTGATAGCATCTTAATGAAATTAAGTCTCTGCTATAGATCTTAATCATACAGACCTATTCAGACCCATTAAGTGGTTATAAAGTAAAAAAAACAAACACATTGAATGATTAAGATCTGAATAATTAAGATTCAGACTTTAAAACAAACGCACTTAATGTATGAGATCTAAATGATTAAGATTCAGACCTCCATTAAGTGCAAACAAATGAGGCCTTAGTCTCTTTAAGTAGCCTTATAGTTGGAAAAGTCAACTGGGAGTTGACTTATTGGTAAATGACCTCGGAATGCGGATTTTATGGCTCGTATAGCTTCGTTAGGTGATTTGGGACTTAAGAGTGTGTTCGGAATAAAGTTTTGATGTCCCGTGTAGAATTAAACTTGAATTGGCGAAAGTTAGTTTCTGGCGATTTTCGGTCGGCAGTGAAAAATAGGCTATCGGGATTGGAATGGAATTCCAAAATCTGGAGCAGGTTCGTAATGTCATTTTGGATATGTGTGCAAATTTTCAGGTCAATCGGATGTGTTTTGGGATGGTTTCGGCATCCTTGGTGAAATTTAGAAATTTCAATGTTCATAGGCTTGAATTTGATGTGATTTTGGTGTTTTTGGTGTTCCGAAGGCTCGACTAAGTTTGAATGAGGTTATGGGATGTGTTGGTATGTTTGGTTGGGGTCTCGGGTGTGTTTCGGGAGGTGAACGGACCAAGTTCGGAAGTTGGGAAGTGGCAGTTTTTGCTGGTGTTTTGCAGGTCTGGTTTTCTCCAATGCGATCGCGGGGAATTGTATGCGATCACATAGGCTTTTTTGATGAGGCAACAAGATTTTTTCTATGCGATCGCCAGTGTGGGTCCGCGATCGCGTAGTGAGGGGAGGGGGAAGCAGTGCGAACGCGTGAGGCTTGGTGCGATCGCACAGGGGTTTAGGCGCGTGGGGTGGTCTGCCGTTTGCTCTGTGCGAACGCGTAAGGTAGGCCCTGCCAGTGCTTAGGCGCGAACGCGAACGTGAATGCGTGTGGGCAGTGTATTTTAAATAGCCCCATCCACGACCCTTCACCACTTTTTCACCATTTTTGAACGGGATTGAAGCTTTTGAGAGAGATTTTTGAGGAAATCAAAGGGGAATCACTTGGAGGTAATATTTTTGACTTCATAAATCGATAATATATTGATTTCTAAGGAATTTAACCTGAAATTAAACCCAAATTGGGGGAGTTAGGGCATGGAAATTTGGAGACTTTAAATGGGAATTTGAGGGGCCATTTGGAGTCCGATTTTGGTGTTCTTTGTATGTATAGACTCGTGGGAGGATGAGGATTCTTGTGGTGTAAATTTTATCGAATTTCGAGATGAGCCCGGGGGTCAGGTTTGGCCAATTTCGGGAATTGTGCCTAATTTTGATAGTTTTTATTGGATTTCGTCCCCCTAGTATATTTTGATGTTATTAACCTGATTTTGATAGACTCGGAGCTTTTGGGAACCGATTCGAGGGGAAAGAGTATTGCGAAGTAGATTTTAACCGACTAGTTTGATGTAAGTAATGACTGTAAATCTTGTCATGAGGGTATGAAACCCCGGGCTTAGTATTTTCACACTATTTTGGTCTGACGCACATGCTGGATGGCGAGCGTGTGGCGTGCACTGATTGGGGAATTGGACTTGGTCTTTCCCGTGGTAACTATTGAGTTGCGTAATTGCTTTCAAATCACATGATAAATCGTATTTTCAGACTATTGCTATATTTGGGTTGTAAGCCAAGTTTGGGGCCTTGTGCCGACCTGTTTAGACCCCTTGGGGGCTATTTTCCGATATTCCTCACTGTATTGATTATGATTTACACTCAGTCATACCATGTTAAACTATTTTCAAAACTCAGACTTGTTTACACTATTGTTTTTGTGACATAACTACTGTTTTGGGTCGAGTACCCCATTTGTTGATAGTCCGAGTGGCTTTTTGAGAGTTTCTGACTGAGTGAGGCCGAGTGCCAATATTGTGAGGGTATTATGGATCGGGCTGCAGGCTGCAGCATGTTGCATTATTATGATATGTGAGAGGCCGAGAGCCTGAGTGATTTATGCCACGAGATGATTTGATATTAGCGCTTGGGCTGTAGGAGCCCCTCCAGAGTCTGTACACCCCAGTGAGCACATGTACCTATCGAGTGCGAGTGTCGAGTGCCGAGTGATTGAGAGGCATGAGTGACAGTGAGATTTCCCGAGGGGCTGATGCTGAGTGATTGTGAGGTATGCTGAGTGACTGATTCTAAGTGATGATTTGCCCGATGGGCGGTTTATGATAATTGTTTATCCTGAGTAACTATTTATGATTCATTTCATCTTTAAACTAAGACTTCTTGAGTATTTTACTGAAATCATTGGAAATCACACTTGTTCAAAGGACTTTTACTGAAACTGTCTTTTAAAGCGTATTGACTAAATATATACACTGTTGGAAATAAAGCTTTTACTTGTTGTGATTGATGATTTGATCCTATGTGTTTCTTACTGTTCAGACTTGATTTATTTTCATTACTACTGAGTTGGCGTACTTACCATTACTTCCTGCACCTCTGTGTGCAGATTCAGGTGCTGCTACCGAGCGTTAGCCATCTTATTACGTGCGGAGCCTGAGTCAGGGATCGAGGTAGCTGCTTAGCATCCACAGCTGACCTCCTTTCCTTTCTTATTCCTAGACTTTTGATGTTTTTGGATCTGTATTAGTGTCAAAGTTACATTTTGATACTTGTATTGACTGTATTAGATGCTTATGACAGTTGACTCCCGAGGTTTGGGGGCGATTTAGATTGCTCGTTTTGGTTGTTATTCTTGTTGACCTAGTCTTGAAAGTAAATCTTTATTAGCATATGAGAAAGTATTTATTTTGAACAGAAAATGTTGATTTTATTGTGTTAGAGGGATAGCGTAGTTTCACGATAGGCTCCATCACGACCCATATTGATTTGGGGTCGTGACAAGTTGGTATCAGAGCACTAGGTTACATAGGACTCAACGGTCATGAGCAGGTTTAGTAGAGTCTTGTGGATAGGTACGGAGACGTCTGTACTTATCTTCGAGAGGCTACAGAACCCTTAGGAAATATCTCATTTCTTGAATTCTGTCGTGCCATTCTATTGATTCTGGAAATCTAAACTTCTGTTGTTCATTCTCTCACAGATGGTGAGGACACGCGCTACTGATCAAGGTGACCAGACACCAGCTAGACCAGCGAGAGGTCGAGTCCGCGGTCGAGGCCATGGCAGAGGTAGGGGACCAGCCCCCGCAGCAGCTGGGGCAGTACCAGTGGATCCCCCTACTATTCAGGATCAGGTTCCCGCCGCGGGTATTCCAGCGGGACAGGCTCAGGCACCGGCAATGCCCATTGTTATTCCAAGTCTTCAGGAGACCCTGACTCAGATCTTGACAGTATGTACTAGCCTGGCTCAGGCAGTTGTTGTGGCTACTACTACCGCTACATCTCAGGCCGGGGGAGGCATTCAAACTCCAGCTGCCCGGACACCTGAGCAGGTTGTACATAGCCTTCAGACACCGGGGACATTTCCAGCTCAGCCGGTTGCTCCAGTTCAGGACTTCGTGGTTCCAACTACGCCTGAGGATGAGCAGCACAGGCTGGAGAGGTTTAGTAGACTTTAGCCTCCGACGTTCAGCGGTACTGAGGGCGAGGATACCTAGGATTTTCTGGATAAGTGTTAGCGGATACTTCGTACTGCTGGGATTCTGGAGACTAGTGGGGTCTCGTTTGCTACATTTCAGTTTTCTGGTGCTGCTTTCACTTGGTGGGAGTCTTTCAAGAGGCGTAGGCCTGTTGGTTCAGCACCCCTCACCTGACAGCAGTTCTCCACTATCTTTTTGGAGAAATATGTTCCTCAGTCTCATAGGGAGTAGCAACGCAGGCAGTTTGAGCAGTTGCGTCAGGGAGAGCTATCAGTGACATAGTATGAGATGTGGTATTCAGAGTTGGCTCGTCATGCTACTAATTTAGTTCCTATTGATAGGGAGAGGATCAGGAGGTTCGTGGATGGCCTCACTTACCAGCTCCGTATTTTGATGACTAGGGAGAGAGTGTCAGGTGATACCTTCGAGCAGGTTGTTGATATTGCTCGAGATATTGAGTCAGTTCGCCTCCAGGAATGAGAGAAAGGGAGGCCAAGAGGCTTCGGGGATCTGGTAGTTTTAGTGGCACCCCTTCCAGAGGGCAGTTTCAGCACAGTAGAGGTCACCCATTTAGACCTCCTCAGCCAGTTCGCCCAACTTATAGTAGCGCATCTTCGGGGCTGGGTCCCCGCAACTCTCATCCGGGCCGTTTTTCATTTAGTGCCCTTCGAGCTCAGAGTTCCTCCAGAGCATCATCATTCCAGGGTTCTTCTATGCATGGTTCATCCAGCAGTTATCCTGGTGTCAGGGGTTCCTTTCAGTCCCTATCTCCAGCTCCAGGGAGTTGCTTTGAGTGTGGAAAATTTGGACATGTATGGAGGTAGTGTCCTTGTCGTCCTAGTAGTTCTTCTCAGTAGAGGGGTCAACCCTCGACTTCAGCTCCAGTCACTTCACCACCCACCCAGGCAGCTGGGGGGGGGGGTCAGGCTTCTAGGGGATGCCCTAGAGGGGGAGGTAGAGCAGGTGGAGGTCAGGCCCGTTTCTATGCACTTACAGCCAGACCAGGTGCTATGGCCTCCGATGCAGTGATCACAGGTATTATCTCAGTCTGTCACCGAGATGCTTTGGCTTTATTTGACCTTGGTTCCACATACTCTTATGTTTCGTCATATTGTGCCCATTTCTGGATATGCCCCGTGAGTCTTTAGTTACGTCTGTTCATGCGTCGACTCCGGTAGGCGATACTATTGTTGTGGACCGTGTGTATCAGTTGTGTGTGGTATCTATTGGGGGTCTGGAGACCCAAGTAGACCTATTTTTACTTAGAATGGTTGATTTTGATGTGATATTGGGCATGGATTGTCTATCTCTGTGTCATGTTGTTCTTGATTGTCACGCTAAAACCGTGACCTTGGCTATGCTTGGATTTCCGAGAGTTGAGTGGAGAGGTTCTTCTGAGTATGTTCCTAGCAGGATGATCTCTTACCTGAAGGCTCAGCGTATTATTGAGAAGGGATTTTTATCGTATTTGGCTTTTGTGAGGGATGTTAGTGGTGAGACTCTTGCTGTTGATTCTATTCTTGTGGTCCGTGATTTTCCGTACGTGTTCCCCACAGACCTGCTAGGCATGCCACCTGACAGGGACATTGATTTTGGTATTGACTTGGTGGCAGGCACCCAGCCTATCTCTACTCCACCTTATCGTATGACACCAGTGGAGTTGAAGGAATTGAAAGAGCAGCTTCAAGAGCTCCTAGATAAGGGGTTCATTCGGCCTAGTGTGTCACCTTGGGGTGCACCGATGTTGTTTGAGAAGAAGAAGGATGGTTCTATGCATATGTGTATTGATTATCTGCAGCTGAACAAGGTTACGATGAAGAACCAATATCCTTTTCCACGTATTGATGATTTGTTTGACCAGCTTCAGGGAGCAAGAGTGTTCTCCAAGATCGACTTGAGATGCAAGTATCATCAGTTGAAGATTCGGGATTCTGATATCCCGAAGACAGCTTTTAGGACTAGATATGGTCATTATGAGGTTCTTGTCATGTCATTTGGGCTGACCAATGCCCCAACAGACTTTATGCACTTGATGCACAGTGTGTTCCAGCCTTATCTTGATTCTTTTGTCATTGTGTTTATTGACGACATCTTGGTATATTCCCAGTCTCGGGAGGATCATGAGCAACATTTGAGAGTTGTGCTCCAGACCCTGAGGGAGAAGAGGTTGTATGCAAAGTTTTCGAAGTGTGAATTCTGGCTTGATTCAGTTGCATTTTTGGGCCATGTGGTGTCTTGTGATGGGATCAAGGTAGATCCGAAGAAGGTGGAGGCGGTACTGAGTTGTCCTAGACCATCATCAGCTACGGAGATCCTCAGTTTTCTTGGGTTGGTAGGTTACTATCGTCGTTTCGTAGAGGGATTTTCATCTATTGCAACACCTATGACCAGACTGACCCAAAAGGGTGCTCAGTTCAGGTGGACTGAGGAGTGTGAGGAGAGCTTTGAGAAGCTCAATTCAGCTTTGACCACAGCTCTGGTGTTGGTTTTCCCTACTTGTTCAGGTTCTTATACAGTTTACTGTGATGCTTCTAGAGTTGGCTTGGGAGCGGTATTGATGCGGGATGGTAGGGTGTCTGCCTGCGCGTCTAGGTAGTTGAAGGTGCATGAGAAGAATTATCCCGTGCATGATCTTGAGCTAGCAGCCATTGTCCACGCCTTGAAGATTTGGCGTCACTATTTGTATGGAGTGCATTGTGAGATTTTCACTGATCATCGTAGTTTACAGTATCTGCTTAAGCAGAAGGACTTGAATTTGCGTCAGAGGAGATGGTTGAAGCTTCTCAAGGATTATGACCTCACTATTCTATATCATCCGGGGAAGGCCAATGTAGTGGCCGATGCAATGAGTCGCAGAGTAGAGGGTTTGGGGAGTCTAGCCTACCTTCCAGCAGCAGAGAGACCTTTAGCACTTGATGTTTAGGCTTTAGCAGGTCAGTTGGTGAGATTAGATTTGTCAGAGCCCCCACGGGTATTGGCATGTGTAGACTCCAGGTCTTCTCTTTATGATCAGATGAGAACATGCCAGTATGATGACCGACACTTGCTAGTCCTTCAGGATAGGGTCCGTCGAGGTGATGCCAGGGATGTGACTATTGGTGATGATGGGGTCATGATCATGCAGGGCCGTATTTGCGTGCCCAATGTGGATGGGCTTCGAGAGTTGATTTTAGCAGAGGCTCATAGCTCGCGGTATTCCATCCATCCGGGTGCCGCGAAGATGTACTAGGATCTGAGACATCATTATTGGTGGCGGCGGATGGAGAAGGATATTGTGGAGTTTGTAGCTTGGTGTCTCAACTGCCAGTAGGTCAAGTATGAGCACCAGAGGCCAGGTGGATTACTTCAGAGGTTAGATATTCTGGAGTGGAAGTGGGAGCGGATCACCATGGACTTTGTAGTTGGGCTCCCACGGACTTCGAGGATATTTGATGCTATATTGGTTATTGTGGATCGGCTGACCAAGTCCGCGCACTTCATTCCTGCTGGTACTACTTATTCTTCGGAGAGGTTAGATGAGATTTACATCAGGGAGATTGTCCGATTGCATGGGGTTCCAGTTTCTATCATTTCTGACTGAGGTACTCAGTTCACATCTCAGTTTTGGAGAGCCGTGCAGAGAGGGTTGGGTACTCAGGTTGAGTTGAGCACATCGTTTCATCCTCAAGCTGACGGGAAGTTGGAGCGTACTATTCGGATTTTGGAGGACATGTTGCGTGCTGTGTCATTGATTTTGGGGGTTCATGGGACCAGTTTCTGCCATTCGCGGAGTTTGCTTATAATAATAGTTACCAGTCTAGTATTCAGATGGATCCGTATGAGGCTTTATATGGTAGGAGGTGTATATCTCTGGTGGGTTGGTTTGAGCCGGGTGAGGCTAGGTTATTGGGCACAGACTTGGTTCAGGATGCGTTGAATAAGGTGAAGTTGATTCAGGAGCGACTTCGCACGACGCTGTCTAGGTAGAAGAGTTATGCGGACCGAAAGGCCCAGGATATTTCTTTCATGGAAGGAGAGAAGGTACTGCTGAAGGTGTCACCCATGAAGGGTGTTATAAGCTTCGGGAATAGGGGAAATCTGAGTCCCCGGTTCATTGGGCCTTTTGAGGTACTTCAAAGGATTGGAGATGTGGCTTATAGACTTGCCTTGCCACCCAGCTTATCGAGTGTTCATCCGGTATTCCATGTTTCGATGCTCCGGAAGTATATTGGTGATCCATCTCATGTTTCATACTTTAGCACAGTTTAGCTCGAGGGTGATATGTCATAGAGGTAGAGCCGGTGGCTATTTTGGGTCGTCAGGTCAGAAAGTTGAGGTCTAAGGATATAACTTCAGTGAAGGTGCAGTGGAGAAGGCAACCAGTGGAGGAGGCCAGTTGGGAGACCGAGCGGGAGATGCGGAGCAGATATCACCACTTGTTTGAGACTCCAGGTATGTTTCTAGAACCGTTCGAGGACGAACGTTTGTTTAAGAGGGGGAGAATGTAACGACCTGGCTGGTCGTTCCGTAGAATTTGCACTGTTATTCCTGTTTCTGCCTTGTTATGCGATGTTTAGTTATTTGTGATGTGTTGGATTCTGGTGGTTCGGGCTCGGAGTGGTTGTAGTGAGGATTGAGACAGTTAGTCTCTTTGAGTAGCCTTATAGTTAGAAAAGCCAACTGGGAGTTGACTTATTGGTAAACGACCTCGGAATGCGGGTTTTATGGCTCGAATAGATTCATTAGGTGATTTGGGACTTAGGAGTGTGTTCAGAATGAAGTTTTGATGTCCGGTGTAGAATTAGGCTTGGATTGGCGAAAGTTAGTTTTTGGCGATTTCCGATCGGCAATGGAAAATAGGCTATCGGGGTCGCAATGGAATTTCTGAAGCTGGAGAAGGTTCGTAATGTCATTTTGAATATGTGTGCAAATTTTCAGGTCAATCGAATGTGTTTTGGGATGGTTTCGGCATCCTTGGTGAAATTTAGAAATTTCAAAGTTCATAGGCTTGAATTTGATGTGATTTTGGTGTTTTTGGTATTCCGAAGGCTCGAGTAAGTTTGAATGAGGTTATGGGATGTGTTTGTATGTTTGGTTGGGGTCTCGGAGGCCTCAGGTGTGTTTCGGGAGGTGGACGGATCAAATCCGGAAGTTGGGAAGTGGCAGTTTTTGCTGGTGTTTTGCAGGTCTAGTTTTCTCCTATGCGATCGCGGGAAATTGTATTCGATCGCATAGGCTCGTTTGTGAGGCAGCAGGATTTGTTCTGTGCGATCGCCAGTGTGGGACCGCGATCACGAAGTGAGGGGAGGGGGAAACAGTGTGAACGCGTGAGGCTTGGTGCGATCGCACATGGGTTTAGGCGCGTGGGGTGGTCTGTCGTTAGCTCTGTGCGAACGCGTGTGGACGAATGCGAGCGCATAGGGTAGGCCCTGCCAGTGCTTCGCAAACGCGTCCCTAGTGACGTGAACGCACCGAGTAAGTTATCATAGCTGGGCAGTGTATTTTAAATAGCCCCATCCGCGACCCTTCACCACTTTTTCACCATTTTTTAACGGGATTGAAGCTTTTGAGAGAGATTTTTGAGGAAATCAAAGGGGAATCACTTGGAGGTAATATTATTGACTTCATAAATCGATAATATATTGATTTCTAAGCAATTTCACCTACAATTAAACCCAAATTGGGGGAGTAAGGGCATGGGAATTTGGAGAATTTAAATGGGAATTTGAGGGGCCATTTGGAGTCCGATTTTGGCGTTCTTGGTATGTATAGACTCGTGGGAGGATGAGGATTCTTGTGGTTTAAATTTTATCGAATTTCGAGATGTGGGCCAGGTGTCAGGTTTGGCCAATTTCGTGAATTGTGCCTAATTTTGATAGTTTTTGATTGGGTTTCGTCTCCCTAGCATATTTTGATGTTATTAACCTGATTTTGATAGATTCAGAGCTTTTGGAAGCCGATTCGAGGGGCAAGAGTATTGCGGAGTAGCTTTTCGGGCTGGATTGAGGTAAGTAATGATGGTAAATCTTGTCCTGAGGGTATAAAACCCCGGACTTAGTAGTTTCACACTATTTTGGTATGACGCACTTGCTGGATGGCGAGCGTGTGGCGTGCACTGATTGGGGAATTGGACTTGGTATTTCCCGTGGCAACTATTGAGTTGCGTAATTGCTTTCAAATCACATGATAAATCGTATTTTCAGACTATTGCTATATTTGGGCTGTAAGCCATGTTTGGGGCCTTGTGCCGACATGTTTAGACCCCTTGGGGGATATTTTTCGATATTCCTCACTGTATTGATTATCATTTACACTCAGTCATACCATGTTAAACTATTTTCGAAACTCAGACTTGTTTACACTATTTTTTGTGACATAACTACTATTTTGGGCCGAGTACCCCGTTTGTTGATAGTCCGAGTGGCTTTTTGAGAGTTTCTGACTGAGTGAGGCCGAGTGCCAATATTGTGAGGATATTATGGATCGGGCTGCACGCCGCAGTATGTTGCATTGTTATGATATGTGAGAGGCTGAGAGCCTAAGTGATTTATGCCACGAGATGGCTTGATATTAGCGATTGGGCTGTAGGAGCCCCTCCGGAGTCTGTACACCCCCAGTGAGAGCAGGTACCTACCGAGTGCGAGTGCCGAGTGACGAGTGATTGGGAGGCATGAGTGACAGTGAGGTTGCCCGAAGGGCTGATGCTGAGTGATTGTGAGGTATGCTGAGTGACTGATTCTGAGTGATGATTTTCCCGAGAGTCGATTTATGATAATTGTTTTGCCTGAGTAATTATTTATGATTCATTTCATCTTTAAACTAAGACTTCTTGAGTATTTTACTGAAATCATTGGAAATCACACTTGGTCAAAGGACTTTTACTGAAATTGGCGTTTAAAGCGTATTGACTAAATATATACACTGTTGGAAATAAAGCTTTCACTTGTTGTGATTGATGATTTGCTGCTCCTATGTGTTTCTTACTGTCCAGACTTGATTTATTTTCGTTACTACTGAGTTGGCGTACTCACCATTACTCCTTGCACCTCTTTGTGCAGATTCAGGTACTGGCACCGAGCGTTAGCCATCTTATTATGTGCGGAGCCGGAGTCAGGGATCGAAGTAGCTGCTCACCGTCCACAGCTGAGCTCCTTTCCTTTCCAATTCCTAGACTTTTGATATTTTTGGATCTGTATTAGTGGCAAAGTTACATTTTGATACTTGTATTGACTTTATTAGATGCTTATGTCTGTTGACTCCCGAGGTCTGGGGCGGTTTAGATTGCTCGTTTTGGTTGTTATTCTTGTTGACCTAGTCTTGAAAGTAAATCTTTATTAGCATATGAGAAAGTATTTATTTTGAACAGAAAATGTTGATTTTATTATATTAGAGGGCTAGCCTAGTTTCACGATAGGCGCCATCACGACCCCTATTGATTTGGGGTCGTGACAGATGCACAAGAGTGTATTCTAAAAATACGAAAAAATGTCCTTTCCTTGAGGTTGAAAGTCCTATTTTGTAGGACTTTAAAATATATTAAAGCAATTAGAAATGGTTACTAAAGTCTTCTTTCGACCATCATTTATTATTTTCATGAAGTTATATTTTTATTTTATAATTTAAAATATTATTAAAAATATTAGTATAACATTTAACAATATATACTTATAATATAGGTACACACACAAAGCGCGTACCCTAAGACTAGTCATTATAAGCATGTCAAGAAACCTAACAATAAAGTAAAGTACAAATAATTAAAGATGTTAGTGTATGGACTAAAAATTACCTTGATTATGTGTGGACAAAGTCGGCACTAAGGAAGCTTCGAAGGCTGCCACGTGTCGTCAACAAGGTATAATGACTTGGTTCAAAATTTCGATGTCATGAGAAAATAGCGTGTCGTTGACGAGGTCGAGGTAGCTCAACATAGACGAAGACGAGGATGAGCACTCCTTTTATTGAAGCAGTAACAACCAGTTCTAGGATGCCAGTTCTCCAAAGAAAATTCCAATGAATATTCCTCCCAGTTGTACTATTTAGGGTTTTTGTAGTCCATGTGCTCTTATAAATAGAAATATATGTAGTTATAGTGGGGATTATACACTCATTGTAAAAAAAAACATATGGACATTCTGTGAAGATTCTTCCTTTGTCATACCCATGCAAAGTTCACCTTTTTCTTGTATATTTATTCATTCTCCCTCGACTCAAGGAGGATTCGAATATTCAAAGGCTTATCTATCCTTGTCAGAAGAATTATTGGGGAATCTCATCTTTGTCCGGGTGACATCCATCTATTTATTTACATAAATGTTATTTATTATTATTTAATTGCTAACTTCCATGTTATTGGATCATTTATTACACCATTATCGCTGTCATTTATTGCAACTCAATAGCACATGTGAGATCTTACTACAAAATTATTTGGTCTATCTTTTGGATATTAATAATGGCTAAGATTAACCCTACTTGCTACAAATTTAATTGTATAAACCTGATCTAAATTTTGGGTCATATAATTTGGTGTCGTCTGTGGAGATTTTACAGTCATGTTTTTAGATTCCATTGGATCTACAACTCACGTGATCTACTAATCTAACACACCACAAAGATTATATTTTTTCTCTGTGTGTACAAAAACAAAACTCTCCAAGGCAGGTAACCAAGGAATCGGAACGAAGGCAACATACAACATCCCCAACCTCTTGAGTTCCATCGACGAAGGATATGACATCCAAGATGAGGAGGTGACGCCCACGACCTCCCCCAAGCAAGAGAGGTTGCCTGCATCTTTCTGCAACATGAAAAAACCAAACAGGAAAGGGGCCTCCGCGTCCACGTGAGGGGGTGCCACTCGCTATGAATAAGCTCCTCAAAGCATGGCTAACCAATTCTCTAGACAACGTGATCAGCAAACAAGCCCCATACATGACCATAGAAACCACGATTCCATAAAACACAGCGCAGGAACGAACAGGACGACCCACTGAACCCTCAAACTTCAGGTAACACTCACATATTACTCACAGCGTAGGTGACGGAGTCCTCGCCGGCGTGTTGAAAATAATGGAAGAAATATATAACGAGAACAAGGCACTCAAGGAACAAATGAGGGAACACTAGGAACAGATCGATAAAATATCAGGCGCCCCAAAATTATTGCCAGAAAGAGACCCTAGTAGGTTTGTGGAACAACCATAGAGTGCATAAGCAACTCCACATTCCATACCAAAGACCTTCAAGATGCCCTTATATCTCAAAATCTACAACCGTACGATCGACCCTAAAGATCATATGACTCACTACGGTACCGTCGTGAAAGGCAACAACCTCACCAAAGAACACGTGTCATCCATATTGCTGAAATTTTTTGGTGAAACTCTCACTAAAGGGGTGTTGAAGTGGTATTCATAGTCACCAGCTCATCCATAGAGACATCTGAAGAGATTGCCGATAAGTTCTAACGGCGCATGTCGGGGCCAAGAAAGCTGAAACAAGGGTAAACGACATCTTCTCCATTAAATAATTCCCAGGAGAGGGGCTGATGGACTTCCTTGCCCTATTACGCAGAGTGAGGATGACCTTCCTTAATGTCTCTGAAGAGATGGTCGTGGTAGCCTTCTAGAATGGATTGAGCAGAAAAGGGGTTCGAGGGTTGCCAGAAAGGTACTGACTCGATTATTGAAGTACCCGCCATCTACTTAGGACAAAATCCATAATGCCTACTGTGTTGAGGTCAGAGCAGACGATGACAACCTCAATATACCAACTCGACGACCCACCTCGGTACAATCCAAGCCCAGAAAAGAACGCATGGACAACACAAGGAGACACCATCCAGTATCACGGGCAGGCAGGGAACGACACCAACCCTACATGAGGATAACCGGTCCCTCCTTTTATTATAAAGAAGGCCTATCTAGGCCGAGATTAGGCACTCATTGGAATGATCGGGTTATTCCCTCTTACTATCTGCTCACAACTTTTGTGTGTCACCTACAGAGGTGGTCTACATTCTTGAGAAGCTCGGCACAAAGGTAAAATAGCCACCAAAGATGAGGTCCAACTGAAGCACCGGGAAATCTGACGCCCTCTGTGAGTTCCACCAAGAATGTGGACACAAAATCAAAGATAACATCGCTCTAAAAATACAAGTAGAAAATTCGCTGAAACAAAGGCATCTGAAGGAACTACTCAGCGACAAAGGCAGAAACACTTTCGCGAGGGGCGAGAGCGCCCAGGCCCACCAAAGCCTCATTCGCCAGCCCGCACCATCAACATATTATTAGTGGCAGTGAAGACATCTCTATCAACGACATCAAATTCACCGCCATCCATAAGCTCAAAATATCGATCACTAACGAATGGTATGATATACTCGAAGAAAGTATCATATTCCATGAGTCAGAAGCCGACGGTTTGACCTTCCCTCACAATGATGCGCTTTTCATTACTTTACAACTTTAAGATACTAATGTTCAGAGAATTATGGTAGATGATGGAAGTAGGGATGAATGAAATCATCCATCCCCAAGTCTGCGCACAGATGAATTAAGATATCCTTGTTTGTTTAGAAGTGCATTCATCAGCATACAAGGTTGTGACTAGGACACTAGAAATTTTGCTTAATGACTTACTACTCCAACACCTCATTGGTAGGTTAGAAAATTTTACCCACATAGGGATGTTAGTAGGGAACTCTTTGCTAAAATCAAACTCAGGTGTCTAAGGTTTCATGATTATTGGTCTATTGATTATTGTATATGGACCAACATAGAAGACTGCATGCATATCAGTGATATGAAACTTAAGCACATAGTAGCCCTCTTCATGATAATAAACATCAGGAGTAGCAACTAGACAAATTTCGCTCAATGTAACGACACATTGCATTATATCCCGGCGTCTCACCAATGATATAAGTTATTAGTGCAAATCTCCATTTCTCTTTCTCTGGTGCTACTTCATCTTCTTCCAATTGCACTATTGGTTGGCCATCCACCAGTTGGGGACGAGTGTATGAAAGGGTCATGCTATTAGCAGCTGACCTATTACCTTTATACAAATTGGTCCATGTCCCCATCTGCTTTGGATCCTCTGCTCATTTTTGATTAACCTGTTCTGCATCTTTCACTGTTCCATTGGTTACTGTAGCATTTCCTCCTAGTGATTGTTGTGTAGCTTTTGCTGCAATCACTTCTGTTTCTTTATTATTTGTGTACCCTCTGAATCCTTGGTCATAGCAATCCCCTCAATTTTCTTAGGATTAACAATTGGTAATCCCTCGATTGACCTTTTTTAAAAAGTAATTCACTAGTCAGGGCATACGTCTAATTTTTATTTATATATAAAAGCATAAAAAAATAAAGTAGCTTGTTGTCTTATGAAGTGTAAGACTATAAGATATGACTATTACTACTACATAGGTCCTATTATCAATTTTGAGCATGTGATAGCCAAAACTGATATTGCATGATGATCTAATAAGCATATGAAATATAAAGTTCAATAATTATAAAAAATCTATCCTATTGCATACATAGCCACAAAGAACTAGCCCTTGATGTCCATTCATGATGTTGTCCTTCCATTTATTGTGAGGAGAAGCCTATTTTATTTGCATTGCCCATGTCCAGTGGTTGTATGAGAAGACCAAAATTGTATACGTACACTACTTGCCCAAATATCCATGTTCCATTCAAAATTACAGTCCACCTCTGTTGATTGCATGCATAGCTCTTTTTTCGTTGTAGAAATAGCAATGTCCATGTGGAGTTGGTATGAAAATTTTCTGATTCTTTTGAGGTGTTATGTGTATAGACATATCACTACAAGATTCAAATATACCCTTCCAGTAGCAGTTGCATAAAGTCCATTGTTCTATTAAGCTCATGAGTTCAAAACTAAGCACTGCCCAGCCATGTGTGATTGCACTGTGTTCACCTTCATTTTCGCCTGATTTTCTTTTGTATGTTGCTGAAGTATTTACCTCAAAATCTTCCTGAGTTGTCCTATTATTATGTTTCATTGTAGTATCCACCCAAATTGGATTTACTGATTCCAAAAAGTGTTGCCAAAATTGCATTGCCGCTTGTCCTGTCCATAACTGCTCAAACATGGTGTTTTTGTGACCAAATTCTTGTGGATTCCTTGTGTTTTCACCTGAGCTATTTGTATGGTTTTACCCCTGGGTTATTGTATAAGAGTTTTGTATTGGGAATATGCTCCTCAACACAACCAAATTTACCAGAAATTCGATGCCAAAACTAGCAGTTCGAGTGCCCTTCTCTAAGAAAAAACTGGGCAGCAGATTTTCCCCTTCCTATTATTGCTGCTATGCTTTTGCTCATCCATGAATCCCCTTCAATGGGATGAGTACAAAGTACTAATACCACCATTAGAAGATTTTTAAATTAATAAGGCATAGGTACAGTAATGTTTCCTGCAAAAAAGAACACGATATTAGTTAAAAAATTAATCTCCATGATCTCCTCCCTAAGGATTTATCATAGAAGATTACTGTGTGATCCTCATAACCAATGTGTTTCTTCTTGTATTTTTCCCTGACTCCCTGTATGTTTAGTTTACCAAGTCTAAATATTTCTCTTTTTGATCAATAGGCCACTGAAATTCACTCGCATACATACTATATCCTGTGCGGTCCAGTGTTGAAAACAACTAAACCACCCTTTTTCGATCAATTTTGCGTGTGATTTCCTTTGCTTATCTGGTTGAATTATTGTTGAGCTTACTTCTTGTGACCATTTTGTGTTACCACATGTTTGTATATGATCCTATAACACCCATTGTGTGCCCAATAACAGTTCCAAGGACCAGCTGCATGTTATTACATTTTTGTGCAGCAGACTGATCAGCAGGGTATTCCTCATTGCCTCTATGCTTGTTCCTATCTCCAATTTCCTCCCAGTGGAATGAGTACTAGGTACTGATACCACCAACTGGGGGTTCCTTGAAGAATAGGGCATAGTTACAGTAACTTTCCCTGCAAAAAAGAACACAGTGTTAGTCAAAAAAATGATCAACATATCCTCCTCCCATAAGATTTGAATATGTTGATCGAATGAAGTCTTATGCACCATGCTCTTCCTTATATCCTCCCTCCTTACCTCCTGACAACCTTCACCCTTAAACTTAGACATTGCAATTTATTTGCATTCACTAACCTCCTTCCTTGAGTATCCAAGTGACAAAATTCTTGGCATTCGATATCAACATAATCTAATGCATAATTGGCAAGATGATCTGCCAATTTATTACCCTCTCTAAAAATGTGTGATACTACATAGTTGCCCCTTTCCAAAAGATGCATAATCTCCTCTACTTGCTCAGTAATTCTCCAAGGTGGCTTCCACAATCCATCCATAATTTTCTTCATGAGCATCAAGTCAGTTTGAACACACACTTGGTGGTATTGCTGCATTCTACAGAATATCAATGCTTCTACAATAGCCATTGCCTCTGCTTCAGTGTTAGTAGTTTCATTTATTTCCTTCCCTACAACAAACATTATGTCTCCATATTCATCTCTAACACAGAATCCAATTGCACTCTTGCCTAGATTCCCCCTAGATGTTCCATCTGTGTTGACCTTTAGCCAGCCTTCTCCTGGTAATTCCCACATTACTCCATCTACTTTAAATTTAGGAGTGTAGTTCTCCATCATTGACAGCAACTCATGCCAATTGTGAGGCACATTACTTATTCATGGCTTTCTCACTCTCACCAGTGCTTGAAGAAGTGATGAACCTTGATAAATCACCCTGCTAGTTGGTACTGTATCACCATATTTCATGTTGTTTTTCCTTTTCCATAATTCCCACACTATGCATGAAGGCAGTGCCTGCATTATAGGTTTTAATTTGTGACACATTTGGACTGTCCAATATTTAGTTATAGCTTTATGCAAAGTGATTCCCTCAATGACTATACCTACCCTCGACAGAAAGTACTTCCACACACTCCTTGCAGTATCAGAATTGAAAAATAAGTGTTGTAGAGTTTCTTCTTTGGGATGTGTACAACACCAACATCTTGAAGGCATCAAGTATCCAAGTCTCCTCATAAAGTCACCAAGTGGCAGTTTTGCTTTCCATACCTTCCACATAAAGAATGTAATTTTGAAAGGTAAGACCTTTACCCAAATCATCTTGTATGTTACCCTTGGTTCATCTCTCCTTCTCAAGTATTCCCATACTATTCTAACACTGAAGTAACCTCTATTTTCCAGCATCCAATAAGGTACATCAAGTACCTTATATAGAGTAGGAGGTTTGATTTTGTCAATGATGTGCATTGCATATTCTTCAGGTAACACCTCCAGTAACATATCTACATTCCATATCCTCTCTTCAACCATATCACAAAAATTATGAACACTCTCATCAATCCCAAAATCTTGAGGTACAATGAAGTATAATGCTCCTAAACCTGTCCAATTATCATACCAAAAGAGAGATGATCCCATTTTTGGATGCCACATTATTTGATGTTCAATTAGATCCCTACACTTCAACATCTTTCTCCATACATGAGACCCTTCCCTCCATGGAAATGTCACTGAATTCATTTTTTTGCGGTATTTTGGCTCATAAAAGAGCTCCACAGACTTGGCTTGATTCTATAATTTCACCACAGTTTACAGAATAGTGCTTTTGCTACATCATGAAGTGACCTAAAACCAATCCCTCCTTCTTCACATGGCATAAATAATGTGTTCCATGATGCCCAATGCCTGCTAGTTCCTCCTACTGAGCTGCTATAGAAAAACTGTGCAAAGATCTTGTGCAACATGTTTATCACATAGTTAGGTGGATTAACTACTGAAGTAGGTGTATTGGCATACCTGCAATACATGAGCAATAAGTACTGCCCTGCCACCTATAGATAGTAACTTTCCCATCCATGTTTGCAGCTTGTCCAAGACCTTTGTGATCATAGCTTGGTAGTGCTCCAATTTTCTCCTTGAGTAGAAGATAGGACAACCTAAATACATAATTGGAAAATATGTCTTTTTATCCCTGTGATCCTTTCCACTTTATTAGCCACTTCTATGTGTGTTAGTTGATGCAAGTATACAACAAATTTAGCCTTGCTCACTAGCTGCCCAGATGCAGCCTCATATGCACTAGGCACATCCATAATCAGTCGAAGAGAGGTGGCATCAGATGATGAGAATATGATCGTATCATCTACATAGGAAAGATGATTGATTTTTGGACTCCACTTGGGCAATCCAAATCCACAGAAGTATAAGTTCAAATGTAGTGCATTAAGACCCCTCGACAATGCTTCTGCTGCTAGAATAAACAAGTTAGGAGACAATGGATCTCCTTGCTTTACTCCCCTTGATAATTTGAAAAATCCATGGGCTTGGCCATTAATAAGGATTGAATACTTATTAGTTGAAACTATTCCAAACACCATGCCAATAAATCTCTCTGAAAAAACCCAATTTTTTTATTACCTTGGTCAATAATAGCCAAGATAATCTGCCATATGCCTTCGTCATATCAAGCTCCATAATGACATTAGGACCAACCTTAGTTCGAAGTCTAATATCTGTGACAATCTCCTGTGTGAGCAATACATTTTCAACAATGCTTCTCCCCTTTATAAATCCAACTTTCTCTTCATATATCAGATTAGACAGCAACCCCACTAGTCTCTCATGGATCACCCTCGATGTAACCTTATTAGAGAAGTTGCTAAGGCTTATAGGCCTTAAATAAGAAAATGTTATCACCTTTTTTATCTTTGGTAATAGAACAAGATTAGTATGTGTCACACACTTGGGCAGATCATGAACATTAAATAAAGCTCTCACCATGTCAAACATTCATCTCATATTATGTCCCAACATGACTGATAAAATCTGCCTGTGTATCCATCTGGCCATCCTGCACTATCTCCATTAAGACCAAAAACTACACCTTTTACCTCATATTTTGTTGGCTTATCAATTCTAATTTCTTCTCCAGGTCAATCAAGCTAGGAACATGATCTATAATATCAAAAGAGGTAGGAACTGTTGTTTTTTTAAACTGATCTTCAAAGAATTTGATTGCCTCTACAACAATTTCTTCATCCCCTTCAATCCAAACTCCCTGACTGTTTTGAATTCTATTAAGCTGCAATCTCTTCCTTCGACCTTTTACTTGAGCATGAAAAAATTTGGTGTTCCTGTCACCATCTTTAAACCAAGTCATTCCTGCCTTCTGTTTCCAGTATTTTTCCTTCAATGCTAGAAATTTGATCAGCTCTGCATGTACTCTTTGTAGCCTTTCTTTGTTCATCTTTGTAGGATTAGCTTCAAATTCTGCCTCATGAACCGTCACAACCTCTTCCAAGCTGGCTATCTTCTGGAATATGTCACCAAATGTTGCTTTGCTCCACACTGATAAAGCCTTCTTTAACTTCTTTATTTGTAGTTGAAAATAATGTATGGACTTACACTGAAGTCTGCCTTCCAATTCTCTTTCACCACCTCCTTAAATGTTTCATGCTCTACCCAAAAGTTTAAGAATCTAAATGGTTTCTTCACTGGAGGGGTCTCTATGTTACACTTCAATTGCATTGGATTGTGATTTGAGCCTATCTTTAACATATGTTGTATTTCAATTCCCGGGAAGGTTTGCTGAAACTAAGCATTTGCTAGACATCTACCTAGCCTCTTGAAAATACAATCTTCTTCTGCCCTCTCATTCCACCAAGTAAAAATGCTACCCTTGAAGCCTAGATTAGATAGGTTGCAAGTATTGATGCAGTGTCTAAAGTCATCTATCTCATTCAAAGACACTGGTAATCCACCATACTTTTTTTCTTCATCCCAGATGACGTTAAAGTCACTACCTACAAGCCATGTCACATCCATATCTCTTTCCATTGCATACATTGAATCCCATATTTTTATTATCTCAATGGTGTCACACTTGGCATAAACCAATGTAAGAACAAGTTTGTAACGACCCGATCGATCGTTTTGAGGATTTCAGCTCTGTTCGGTGGCGTAAGGTCATGAACAGCTTCACATTGTATATATCGACCTGCGTGGGTGGTTAGATTAAGTTACCGGATAATCCGGAGTCGAATTGGAAAGAAAATTCTCATTTCGGAAGCCTTAAGTTGGAAGAATCAACTAAGATTGGAATTTTAACTAAACGACCTCTGAATCAGGGTTTAAAGGTTCCAGCAGGTTCGTGTGATGATTTTGAACTTGGGCGTATGTTCGGACCGCGATTTGGATAACCTGGGAGCGTTTCGGCGTATATTATGGAAGATAACATTTTAGAAGAATTTCATAAATCTGGGTCGAAAGGCATTTTAGTAATATAGATGTCCATTTGGGATTCCGAGCCTGGGAATAGCTTCGTATGGTAATTCTAGAGTTGGGAGCACGATCAGAAGTGAATTCGGATGTCCGTAGATTATTTTGAAGTCATTTGACTAAAGATAGAAATTTAAAGGTTTTAAAGGAATCCGAACGGAAGTGGAAATTTTGATAGCAGGGTCAGAATTCGATTTTCGAAGTTGGAATAGGTTCGTAGTGTCATTTTTGACGTGTGTGCAAACTTTCAGGTCATCCGAACGTGGTTTGGTAAGTTTCGGCATCGTTGGCGAAATTTGGAAGTTTAGAAGTTCTTAGGCTTGAATCCGAGGTTGATTCGATATTTTGGTGTTGTTTTGGATTTCCAAAGGTTCGACTAAGTTCGGGTAGTGATATATGACTTGTGGGAATTGTTGGTTGAGGTCCCGAGGGGCTCGGGTGGGTTTCAGATAGATATAGGTTGTGTTGCGCTCGTTTTTTATGTTTCAGCGTCGTTTCTTCAAGCATAATTGGTACCACATTAAGCAAATGAGATCAAATTTCTGCTTTTATTGGAGCATTATATCCGTATCGTAATAACAGAGCTATAGAAAAAAGAATCATCGAATTTGGACATCGTATGAGGAAGTTATGCTCATTTTAGTGTCAGAGAATAGAGCTGGTGCTGGTGTTTCGCAGGTGCGAGGTTGGGTCCGCACCCGCAGAGCCGCAGGTGCGTAAAATGGTCCGCAGGTGCGGAATTGAAAGCTGGAAATGCGCAGGTGCGGGTATTTTGGTCGCACCTGCGAAAACCCCTGAGTATAGAAAATCAGACCGCGTCATTTTAGTATTTTGAGCATATCTTGAGTTCTAGAGCTCCGATTGAGGTGATTCTTGCGGCGTTCTTCTCGTCTTTTAATCGGGGTCAGTATATAAGTATTATTTTTGCATTTTAATATGATTACAGAAGTTCATTTTTTTTGAATTAATCCATGTTTTGATTGGAGAAATTGGGGGTTTTAAAAGAAAACTTCTAAAATGAAAATTTATGATTTGGATGACCAAATGATATCGGAATGGGTAATCGTATTTTTGTAAAATTTGTTGGGTTACGAGGCGCGGGCCAGGGGGTCGACTTTTGGGTTGATTTTTATAAATTAGTAAAGATCGAAGTTTATTATTCGGAATCATTCCTTATACGTGTTATGTGCATTTTGAAATTGTTCTAGTTGGTTTTGGAGCCGTCTGTAAGTCTTTCCGCCCGAGAAGTCTACTTTTGAGTATTTCGGTTATCGTCTTTGAGGTAAGTATCTTGTCTAACCTTGTGTGGGGGAACTCCCCCTTAGGATTGAGTCTTCTTTGTTGACTGTAGTCCGTGTATGCGAGGTGACGAGTGTGTACTCGGACTTATTTGCTAATAGTTTGACCTTTTAGGATTCGTAGGTTCTTATGTTACCTGTGTATGAGTTGTAATTGTTATAATTGAATCCTTGGTTGTTTACTTCATCCTTTCCTGCTTAAATTAGAATTACTTGGTTTTGGATTCCTTCGTTGGCTATTTGATCTTAATTGGCTTAACTGAATATTTTACTGCTCTTACCTTCATGCTATATTTGCTTTCTAAAACTGCTCAATTGTCTATATTAGTGTTATCTAGCTTTATAGTTGTCTAGCCGTAGTTAGAACATTCGTTCGTTGGAGTCAAGCATGCCTGTGAGTCTTACATTGTGATTTATATGACTTTTCCCTTATGTGCTACTTGGGTCTAGTTGATAAATATTTATGTTGTCGATGTGTTCTTGATGTTGCCTATTACTGGGCCTTTATTTGAGCTGAGTTTTGTTCCGTAAATTAAATTGTTTAGGCGAGATTGGTTATAGCTGTTTTCCCTTGCCGGGATGATGTTGTTTTCATTGTTGACTCCCTTGCCGGGATGGTATGATTTCTATTATTGCTTGTGTTGTTAATGATATTGATTGCGTTGTTGACTCCCTTGCGGGGATGTTGTGATTTATGGCTCTTATTGTTGACTTTCCTTGCCAAAATGGTTGTTTTTGTTATTGTTTGGGTGAGCAAGAGTGTAAAGCACGAATGGTGATGTTGTGTATTCATTTCATTCATTGCATTGTTAGAAAGAGAGTAAAAGGACGAAGGGTGATGCCGTGCCATGATTATATTACTTTCATTTACACATTGCATTGTGAGGAAGAGAGTAAAAGCACGAAGGGTGATGCCGTGCCATGATCTTTCATTTAAAAGCACGAAGGAACATGCCGTGCCCCTTTCATTTATTTATTGCATTGTGAGGAAGAGAGTAAAAGCACGAAGGGTGATGCCGTGCACTTATCTTTGCATTATTGTTTCCATCGTTCTGTTTGATAATTACTGTAAAAGCACGAAGGGTGATGTCGTGCCATGATTTTCGTGCTCCTGTTTGATATTTACTGCATTTGCTTAAGAGTTAATATTCCATTGTTTTGATTTGGATATTCATATTGATCTCTTACTACATTCATCGACAAGACTTGATGTTCCCCCTGCACTGCATGGCAAGTTTTGAGTTACGGACTGAGTTCCGATAGGTTTACCTTGAGAAGATTATGATTTTGAGATTTTACTGAGGAGTTTTATTGAAAAAGTGATGGTTTCGAAATGATTATATCTGAAGGATTTCTATATCGAAAGTATATTTGAAAAGCTTAGTCTTGCATAAAATGATATTTGAAAGTCTTTTACTGGGAAGCATCTTTGGAAACTTCGTATTTTGAAAGAAAACTATGGTTTACGTAACTATCTCCCTAGTACATATACTTATATATATTTTGGAAAAAGTATGTTTTCAAAGGAAACCTTTCTATATTAAAAAGGATTTTTCTTGAAAAGCTTTTCATATGATCTGTTGTTTAAGAGTTCCCACCAGTTTATGGAATTTAATGGCTAGGGTTCGATGTGATTAAATAAATGTGGAATTGAGTTGTGGGTTTCTCTAGTGCATTGTGCTTTCTTCTGGTTTGGCTTGTCTTTGTTGTCCATCTTTCTGCGTATTTTATGTTATTTCGTGGTTCTTTTTCTGTATTTTCCTTCTGTATTATATTGTCATTGTTGTAAATTATCCCGTGATGTTCCTAGATATATGTACTGTTCGGTTTCTTCTACATTTATGCCAGTTACTTCTTGTAGACCAGTGGTGTTTTGACTAGTCCTCGTCATTACTCCGCCGAGGTTAATCTTGATAATTATTGGGCACCGCTGTGGTGTGCTCATACTACTCTTCTGTGCATTTTGTTGCACAGGTATAGGTGTTGATTGTTAGTAGCTGCATGGATCATTGACGGGGAGACTCAAGGTAACTTGCTGCTGCGCTCTCAGGCTTCGGAGTCACCTTCTTATAAGTAGTATTCATACACTGTTGTATTTATTTCCGAACAGTTGTATTTAGAAGTTGTAGAATATTCGTAGAGCTTATGATTTGTATTACAGGGTTTTGGGAAAACAATGCAAATTCTGTCAAGGTTTCTATATTGAGACCGTTAGTTTCCCTTACTTATTGTTGTTATTATTAACTGTTAGGCTTACCTAGTCTCTAGGACTAGTGCCACCACGATACGCAACAGAGGAAAATTTGGGTCGTGACAAAGTTCCACATGTGATTCTCTGTGAAATAATCTAAGAGTTAACTATTGTACCATATTGTACAAAACAGTGACCTCAAAGACCTCATCTATAAAAGCCCAGATCTTGTTTGACACATTTAAAATTGCCTGAGCAAAGCCAATTTTACTTCTATATCTCTCTAGTTTTCTAGCTTGTTGCATGCTCCATTAGTCCAATAAATTCATAGTGATTCTGCCTATGCATTTTGATCAACCTTTCAAAAGCTTTTTGTGTATTAATTGACCTTATATTCCAGATAAGTGCATCCATCACTGATTGTTAGATTTGGTCAAAGTGCTCCTTGTTTGAACACCACCTGTAGGAGCCGTAGTGTTGTCTTTCTGTTGTTTCTTCTTGCCTTTTGCTGCAGATTTTGCCTTTTCAATGTGTTTAGGTCATAAATCACACTGCCTTGCTACATTTAGAAAGTTTTGTGCAGTTGATTCTTGGTCCATCTCTTTGCCTATTCTGCCAGTTTCATCATCTCCATCATTGGCATCTGTATCTCCTAAAGCAGCCACATAATTTGGTTTTTGAATTTTGGATATCATGGCTTGATCCTCTCCTCTCTTCAGCAATTTCAACTGTGATTTCAACTGTGGGGGTTCCAATGGAACAATCTAGGCTGAATGGAAGGTTGTGCTTGGGGCATATGCTCATTAGGAGCCTTTGCCTTAGCATCAACCACCTTCTTTGGTACAACAATCTCCCTTGTTCCACCTGGATCAACAACATCAGCTCCTCTTCCAGCTGATTTCCCTATATCAATCCCATCAATTTTATTAATTACCTAATTTTCTTTGACTGGTTCCTGAACATTTGACTCCTTAATAACCTTGGTAGTGTTAACATCAACAGAGCTATCAGCTATGACAATAGGCTCTCTATTTACACTTTGTTCTTCTCCCTCTTGTTCATTAATTACTGGCTCTTCATCTACTGGAATTCCCTCCGGGAATTCTCCTTCATCTGAACCCTCTTCTCTTTGGTCTGACCATAACCTACCTCCACTCCATTGAACTCTCTCAGTTACCTTAGGAAACTTGGTTCCACCAGATTTATTGACAGGAGTTTTCTAATTCCTTATCCACCAATTTGTCTTGTGAAGGTACATTTTGGAATGGAGTATTAACTCCCACTGCATTGTCATTGAAGGTTTTTTGGACCCATTGGGCAGTTGATTCTTTTGCTGCTGCTGTCTCCTTTTCTTTCCCAGGTGATTTAGCATTCTTATGACCATTGGTTGAATCAATACCAGCTGAGCTAGGATTAAAGACTGGAGCTACATGATTTAAATTTCTACCGTTCTTTGTAACAGATTTTTGCTTTTGTGAGTTTGTTGCTTGAATTCCAGTTACAATAGGACTATTACTTGGTTGATCATCCACCACCACCAACTGATTATTATTTTCTTCTTCCTCATCTGATATTTCTAACACTGCAAATTTTTTTCTCACCTGCACTTTCTTAGAAGCTCCTTGATCAATTGGTACTAGTTCTTTCCCAATTTTGCCTTGCATCTCATTCTGTTTCTCTTCGGTATTACCTAAATTATCTCCATTACCTTATGGTTTATCACCTTGCTGCACTGGAACAATCTCTTTTCCAGTGGTTTCCTGTTCTTCTTTCTGGATATTATTAGCCTTGACTCGATTATCTTTCACTTCTTTCCACTGCTCCTTTGAATTACCAGCTACATTGCCTACCACTTTACCACTGGATAAAATAATCAAAGGTTGTTGATTTGCATTCGATTGATCACCTTCACTAACACCTTGCTTTGAATTATATTTCTCCATATACAACTCAGTGTGCAGCCTCCAACATTCAAATTCATCATGTCCATGAAGTTTGCAATTCTTGCAGTATTTAGGAAGCATGTCGTAATGGATTTTCACCCATTCAGTCCTAATTTCCCCCGTTGCTTCATTCTCTATATCCATTCTCACCTTCTTAGGCAAGTCTGCAAGAAGATCAGCAAGGACCTTCACCCTTGCACAACTAGGCCTAGTTTTGTTTATAGTAGCCATATCTAAATGCAAAGGTTTCCCAACTACTGAGGCTAATGAAAAACAAACATTCCTGTACAAAAAATGTAGGCAACAAACCTGGGAATGATATCCAAGCCATATTTTTAGGAGTTTCCTCACCAGCTTTAAATTTAGAGTCATATATCAAATGTCTTAATTGATATTCGTAGCCATTCTTGTCTTTGATATAATGTGTTTTCTTTGACGTGAAATTCAAATAATCCTGCCATAATGTTATTCGTATCAACACATGTCTATCCATTAGGAAGCCAATGTTGCATTCAACTTTGATACCACACTGCACAGGAACAATGCGACGTAATTGTTGAAGGTTTGGCCAACCATATTATAATTTACCAACGATAGCATACTGCAAACCTTCGATCACATCCATTGTTTCAACTTCTGCCTCAGTAAATTTCACAACTGGTTCACCATTCAATAGTGTAGGCCTTCAAAATTGAATTGGTTCGACTGCTGATGCACGTTCTTGCATGGCAATATTTAACGTAGCAGGTTTTAGAATCTTCGAGTAGTCCATGGGTTGTGGATTGGTGTTTGATGTTGTGGGAGGTTGGGCGAAGGATGGGGGAGGCTAACCAGCCGGAAAAGAAGGCTGGCCGCCGACCAGATTGGCCATAGAAACGATCAGTGTAGTAATCGCCTTTGTCGCCAGAGCTCAGCCTCTCACGCGTGGGTTTAGGTTTTAGGGCTTCCCTCGATTGACCTAGGGTTTGCAATCTGGGGTTTTCTTTTCCTTTAGAGCTAGGAGGTAGTTCACCGCTTAATTGTAGTTGTTACGCCATTATTTTAGGATTTGTTGCAGACCCCATTGCATTAGTTCTCTTATCCTCCATTATCTGTACTGGGGTAGAGTCTACAATCTTAGGTCGAGTGTCCTCTGTTCTCACACGAGCTCCCATTGAGCTTCCAAAAGCAACTAGCGGAACTTTCTTAGGTCTTCCTCGTCCCCATCCTCGCCCTCTTTCCATGGACGATTCCAACGTACAGTTAGCTGACGTGCACCGATCGCATGAGAGAGCAGAGAGAGAGAAGAGTTTATTTTTCTAAAATTAATTTCATGGAATTTTTTTTATAAGGTCTAATATTTTCACATTGTCGAATAAAGTTACAATCAATAAGGAGTTTTATAACAAATAAAATTTAGTAATTTGAAAAATCGAATAAATTACTTTCTATAATAAGTTAAATTACACTGATAATTTTTTACACAATAAATATATATAACTTAAATTTATTATTATTTAATCAAGATAATAACTTACAAATTTCATATTTTAATTATAGAGTTAATTCTACTAGCCAAAGTTACCAATAAATGAATTCAAAGAGGCGTCGTAGGAGTTGCAAAGTGGTGATAATTTCACTTTGCATTAGGTTCATAAAAAATCAAATCTCATCAACTGGAAATGTAAACAAGATAGATATTACTCTACGTTATTATAGGTGATTTTAAAAAAAATTGTTTCAGCATAAACATACATCGTACGTGAAAAATCTATATCTATATATTAAAGTAAGAAAGTTTTCCTTCTCATTTAGCCAAGTGGCAAGCTAATATAAAGCCTCTTGGAAATTTAGGATAATATTTGTTATAGTATTTAATTGAAATCGAAAGATATGTGTCACGACCCGAAATCCCACCTTTCAGGGCCGTGACTGCGTCTAACGTTGAAGCCGCTAGACCAGCCAACGTACACAATATTTGAACTTGATAGAACAACGTAACGGTATTTAAAACCATTAACTTTCAAATCTTTACTGAACATCCCAANAAAACCGGGGTGTCACAACCTCACGAACTAACTAAACTGAGTGCTAAATACAAAGTCTGAAAGAAAATATATAATGGTCTTGGAACTAGAAGAGAAAGGCAAGACAATGAGGAAATCCAGGTGTAGGAGAGACACCACGGCCCACGAATGCCAGCGGGTATACCTTGAAGCTCTGGGTGGACGGAAGGGTATTCCCTCTAACGATGTCCACTGGGTCCGGCTGCGGGATCTGCACAATATAAAGAAGTGCAGGTGTAGCATCAGTACAACCGACCCATGTACTGAGTAAGAGCCGAGCCTAACCTCGGCCGAAGTAGTGACGAGGCTAGACTTAGCAACGATATACACCTGTCCTATTCTACAACATATAGCCCAGATAGCAACGCAAGAATTAAACAGACAAATTAGGGGAAACAGGAGCAGTTAAGGGGAGGGGGGGGGGAGGGGTCACCAGTGAGATATGACAGTATATTGATCATAAGAAAACAGATAAGAAGTAGTTTAACAGAAAGTACAAAGTAACGACAAGTTCAAATGCCAGGAATATAATTAATGGCACGGCATCACCCTTCGTGATTTTACTCTCTTCCTCACTATGCAAAACATGGTATAATCAATGTAAAACAATCGGCACTGCATGTCCCCTCGTGCGATAAACAATAAACGATCAACACGGCATGTCCCCTCGTGTGATAAATAACAAACAATCGGCACGGCATGTACCCTCGTGCGATAAACAATAAACGATCAACACGGCATGTCCCCTCGCGCGATAAATAACAAACAATCGGCACGACATCACCCTTCGTGCTTTACACTCTTCCTCACCAAACAATAACAGGTAAATGGCAAGGAGTACAACATAGAGGAAATAAGCAGTTCATAACACCCGGCAAGGGGAAAATATCAATTTGGTAACTCAATAAATGTCCGACAAGGGTCTCAGCTATAACCAATCGCTTCGATCATATCCTCTACGTTTGGTTTATCAATCATATCAACACTTTCTCCAACTCAACAGTCAATACTTCTAACAAGAATA
>ML247281.1:34095-54353 GCA_005239495.1 Nicotiana undulata | reverse complement strand
TGGTGCTCGGCAAGTATGGCCCGGGTACTAGTCATGATCCTCCAGTTTGGGTCGTGACAGTTTATAGATCATCAAATTCCCAAATGGAATGAAAAGTGGGTCCATGTAAATGATCAAGAACTCGCAAACAACAACGCTCCTTCCCCATATGGAGTTCGGAACCAAAAGGCAATCGTTGAGTGAACTGTATCTTTTTGTGTTAGTTGACCTAAGCCGCACCCTTACTGTTGGGGTGGGGCTCGGCCTCTGAACCGTACGTGGGACGATTTTTTGCCTCATACAGCTCGGGCCGAAGACCGGGGGAAGTTTAGAAGAGATGGGGAAACCTGGCAGCTGCCGGTCGGGGCGGGGATAAGCTTGCTTCTTCACAAGCCTATCCCCCCAAAAAAATCGACTTTGTAGCGCTAGCGCTTCGCGTTATTTCTATTCCATCCCATTCTATTCCGGGATAGGCGGCTAATACTAAGATAATAAGTGAAGTATTCGTCGTCTGACAAATCGGCTCGGACACCAGACCGCCCGTGCCGGCCCATTTTGTCTCGCCCTAAATGGAATGGCTCTCTTAGTGTGGTGAGATTCAACTAGATCCTTCATAAGCTCATATGACCCAAACCATCTAACCCTCAAATCGAATACAAATCTCGCATCCACCATTGAAATGGTAATTCCAACTTCCACAAGCGATCTAAACTCAAATTACAACATACATCATTTACTGCTAGAAGAGAACTTACTATAGATCAACATAAGGACCACAAACCTCGGGACAACCCGCAGGAGATACCCCTTCCTACTTAGCCTCAAACTGATATCTCTCTATACACTTCGGAAGATCATAGCTATTACTCAATCGATTTACACTCTTACATCAGAACACAACTAATTCCTGCCCTCGAGACATCACAATAAGCGGTATAAGAACCTGAAGCTGATGGCAATACTAACACTACAGATGTGGTCAAGGAAATCTTGAGCTTCTCGAAGCTCTACTCACACTCATCTGACCACATGAATACCTTTACTGGACACCACGTGTCCCAAGAATGCTACTGAACTGAGCCAAAAATTCACACTTGGAGAACTTCTCACAAGGCTTATCCTCCCTATATCCTTGTAATACCATAATCAAATGCTGAGTATGCTACCTCTAGCTACACGAGTATGCAAGGATGCCATCCATGAACACAATAATAAAGGAGTTATAACACGGATGCATGCTCCGTCAATAAATTACATGAACGCTGCTGGGGCATTGGTCAGCTCAAAAGGCATCACCCGGAACTCATAACACAACAGAAGGATCCGCTTCACTCCACATATAAAAAACATGGGAGGTTCTTCACTACACTCACAGCTCGAGGACATATTCTAACTTAAGACTAAGTCAATTACTCAATGATTCTTGTTACATATCTCGCTAATCCGTTCTTGTCACAATCACACAACCTGAACACATCTAACTATCAATCTCACTCACCACGTAGTCACCAAGTCACAATGTTCCATCAATAAGGACACCAACGGACATATAAGTCCCCCAACACATGTGCTCACACAGACAAAATCTCAGCACTCAAGCCACAGACAAAATCTCAGCACTCAAGCCACAGACAAAATCCGGCCTCAAGTCTTTCCGACTGGCCCATTATCAATATGCAAAAAAATTCACATCTCATCCATGGAAGTCACAAGCCGTCGATGTACAACTGATACCAAGCGCTCACGTGCGCATTCGAATACATGAAAGGAATTCAAAGAGTTAGAATTTTGGCTGAATAAATGGATTCACACGACAATAATTCAAGAAAGTGGGATGTTTCCTAAGGGTTCTGCAGCCTCTCGAAGATAAGTACAGACGTCTTCGTACCGATCCGCAAGACTCTACTAAACCTGCTCATGATCGTTGAGTCCTATGTAACCTACAGCTCTGATACCAACTTGTCACGACCCCAAATCCTAACTGGTCGTGATGGCGCCTATCGTGGAACTAAGCTAGCCACTATCACCTAACTACACAATTCTTTTAATAAAATTCCCTCAACAATATTAATAATATTCCATAGCAAGTATAAAATTTCTCTATGTCTTTAACAAAGCATAATATCATCTGACCGTCTAAACTATTCCCTAGAACTGGAGTCAACTGATCACGAGCATCTAAGAATAATACATACACTGTTAATGTCATATAACAATGTCTCAGGAAAAAAATACTAAATACTAATGAAGGAAGGGAAATGGAGAAGATGTGGACGCTGGACAACTACCTCGAAATCCCAAATGCTGCCGATGAACTAACTCAGATGGCTACTGCTCAAAACCAGTACCTGGATCTGCACACAGAGGTGCAGGGAGTAATGATGAGTATGCCAACTCAATAGTAATAAAAATAAATCAAGTCTGAAGATAAAAAACACACAGCACAAAACACCAATCCACAAATAGTAAAATACCGAGCCAATATAAAGTATACATCTATTACATATGTGTGAAAACTAGTTTTCGTAAAAGTCCTTTGAACAAGTATTGTTTCAAATGTTTCTCAGTAAAATTTCCAAATATCTCAGTATGAAAAATGAAGTGAATCATAATCAAAAGCTCAGGAAAATATCATTATAAACTGCCCATCGGGCCAAATCACTACTCGTAATCAGTCACTCAGCAGCCCACCATCACTTAGTAACAGTCGCTCACCACCTCACAGTCACTCAGCATCAGCCCCTCGGGAAATCTCACTGTCACTCATGCTTCCCAATCACTCATCACTCGACACTCTGCACTCGCACTCACTAGGTACCTGTGCTCACTGGGGGTGTGTACAGACTCCGGAGGGGATCCTACAGCCCAAGCGCTATAAACAAGCCAAATCATGTCATCAATCACTTAGGCTCTTGGCCTCTCTCATATCATAACATCCTCACAATATTGGCCCTTAACCTCACTTAGTCAGACACTCTTAACATGCCACTCATGCCATAAATAAAAAGGGCTCTCGACCCAAAATAGTATTTCATTTCAAGAAATAATATCAATAAACTCTGAGTGTCAAAACAAATTTAGTAAGAAAGAACGAGTGCAAAATCATAATTTATAAGGGAGGAATATCAGTAAAGTAGCCCCGAAGGGGTTAGAACAGATCAACATTAGGCCCCAAACATGGCTTACAATCCAAATATATCAAAACATAGTAATACTATAAAACATATGCTTTAAAAGCAGTTTCCCAACTCAATAGTTGCCTAAAAAGGAACATCTTTCCAAATTTCCAATTCGTGCATGCACCACACTCGTCATCCAGTGTGTGCGTCACTCCAAATTCGTGAAAGGATGTAAAGTCCAGGGTTTCATACCCTCAGGACAGGATTTAAAAATATTACTTACCTCAAACTAGCCCGAAAAGCTATTCCGCAACACGCTTGACTCTCGGATCAACTTCCGAGTGCTCCAAATCTATCAAGTTCAGATTTTTCACATCACATTATGCTAAGGGGATGAATTCTAATTGAAAAATATCAATTTTAAGGACAAAACCCCATCCCGGGGGCCCGCATCTCAACACTCGACAAATTTTATACCAAAAAGATCCTCATCATCTCACGAGTCCATACTTATAAAGAACTCTGAAATCGGAGTCCGTTTGACCCCTCAAATCATCCCTAAAAAATCTCATAATCACAAGCCCTAGTTTCACCTTTTTCTACTTATTTCCCCCAATTAACATTGTTAATTTAGTCCTTAATCACATATAATCGAGTTATGAAGTCAAAAATCTTACCTCCAAATGTTTCTCTTTGATTCCCTCTTCAATCCCTCTCAAAAAGCTTCAAAACCGCTCAACAATGGTGAAAATGGACTGAAATTCGCGAATGAGGAGTTTAAATACTTCTGCCCTGATCACTCTATGCGAACGCGACCTATGCCTCGCGTTCGCAATGAACAAAATTTACCAGCCTTCTTTAACCCTATGCGATCGCGGCAAAATTTGCCAACAACCTTCTCCAACTCTTTCGGATAGCCTCTAGTATAATGGTCATAACGTTTTGTACGAAACTCCAAATTATAATTGGTTTAACGTTCTGAAAACTAGACATCAAGGGCTACTACTTTTGTTTTTTGGATAATCTTCAAATTCATTATAGATTGTGAGTTATAACCTTCCAAAGTCGGGATAGTGCAACAGAAATTTTACTCTATGCGATTGCGGGAAGCCTTATGCGATCGCATAGCGCAACTTGATTTTTCCAAATTTTCTCTATGCTAACGCATCCAGATCAATGCTATCGCATTGTACACCCTGAAGCCAAATACCAGCAACTAGAAATGGCCTAGAAATGGTCCGAAACCACCCGAAACTCACTCGAAACCCTCGGGACCTCAACCAAAACATACCAACATATCCCATAACATAACAAAAACTTATTCGAGCTTTCGAATCACAAAAAAAAACCGCAAAAACACTAAATTCACCTCGGATTCAAGCCTGTGAACTTTGAAATTTCTAAATTCTACCAATGATGCCGAAACTATCCAAAACACATCCGATTGACCTGAAATTTTGCAGACATATCCAAAATGACATTACAAACCTGTTCCAACTTTCGGAATTCCATTCCGACCCCAATGGCCTATTTTCCACTGCCGACCGGAAATCGCCAAAAACTAACTTTCGCCAATTCAAGCCTAATTCTACACTAGACATCACAAAAATATTCCGAACACACTCCTATGTCCCAAATCACCTAACGAAGCTATTCGTACCATAAAATACGCATTCCGAGGTCATTTACCAATAAGTTAACTCTCAGTTGACTTTTCTAACTATAAAGCTGTTTTTAGAGACTAAGTGTCTCAATTCTCACTACAACCATTCCGATTTCGAGCCAACCGACTCTAACACATCATAAATAGTATAACCAACCTATGACAAGGGAAAAACAGGAATAATAATGATTTTTCTACGGAACGACCGGCTGGGTCGTTACAGGGAAACATCTATAACCAATCTCACTCAAGTACATATCTTTACACAAGATTCCCCAACCGAAACAAATACTCAACAATATTCATTACCAAGAATTTCCACCAAATGAACAACCAGTAAAGTGAAATTCAAGCTATACCACAGTACATATCAATGAAAATCATATAATTCATAATATCCGACTCACGGGCATGCTTGACACCAACGTATAGGTACTCGTCACCTCACCTATATGTTGAACATGGTATAAACACATAACAAATAAGACTCAACGTCTATTCCCTCAAGCTAAGGTTAGGGAAAATACTTACCTTGACTTCCACGACCAAAATCAAGCCTCAGTCATTGCTTTTCCTTTTGAACTCGCATCCAAATCGATTGTATTTAGACATAATTGACTCAATAACATCAATAAACGCTAAATAATTCAATTCCAATGCTTAATTATAGACTTCCTATCATTCTTCCCAAAAAGTAAAAAATCGACCCCGGGCCCGCTTGATTAAAACACGAGGTTCAGACAAAAACCCGATCACCCATTCACCCACGAGCCCGAATATGTAATTAGTTTTGAATTCCGACCCCAAATGAGGTCTAAATTCCAATTATAAAAAAGCCCTAATTCTACCCAAATCCCTAATTTTCTACCCTTAAAAACATGATTTAGGCCGAGAAATATAATGGGTGTTAATGGAATTTTAAGAAAATGAGTCTAAGATTACATACCTATGATTTTGTAGTGAAGTTATCTTTCAAAAATTGCCCAATTTAGAGTTTGGAAGAAGAAGTTATGAGGTTTTGATTAAATCCCCTAATGGTTCTGTTTTTGAAATAACTGCGCAAAAATATTCCCTATGCGTTCGCGACACTAGCAGTGCGTTCGCACAGGCTACCTGACCCTACACTCTGCGATCGCGACCAAGGGGGTGCGTTCGCACTGAGTAAAACCTACCCAGCCCACAACCCTGTCTAAACCTATGCGTTCGTATCTCACTATGTGTGTTCGCCTAGAGCAAGGTTCCTGTGCTCCGCGTTCGCACATGGTGTGATGCGTTCGCACAGTACTAACCAACCTCCCTCCCCGCGTATGCATTGGGTCCGTTTACAAGAAATGTTGACCAAAGTCAACTTAAATAAAATTTAAAAAAAAATCATTTTCCTCAGTTTTTTCACATAAGGGCTTCCGGCTATACGCTCGGGCTACGCACGCAAATTGAGGTGAGATATAAGGAGGTTTTCATGACCTCAGAACACAGAACTGACTTATAAAACACGTGATGAACTTTTGGGTAATCTCATCATAGCTCCAAACCAACACATGCACACAAGTCTAAAAATATCATACGGACTTGTTCGTGCAATCAATTCATCAAAATCTACAGATTTAGCCTCAAAACTCAAGATTTCTTCAAGAACACTCAAATTTCTAAATTTTCGACAGGATGTTTGTATTACATCAAATCAACTCCGTTTCTCATGAAATTTCACAAATAGGACTTACATAACATAACAAACTTGTTCTAGGCTCTGGAACAAAAATACAGGCCCGATATCATATATTTCACGTATTATTTTATTTTTTTATTTCTTGAATTAACCAGTAGAACAATTTTCTTCAAAAAATGTTTTCTAAGGCTTGGGACCTCGGGATTCATTTCCGGGCATACGCCCAAGTCCCATATTTTACTGCGGACCTCCCGGGATCATCAGAACACAGATCCGAGTCCTTACTCAAAATATTGACCAAAGTCAACTTTCATCAAATTTAAATTCTAGAAATCACTATTTCTCATATTTTCATATAAAAGCTTTTCGGTTTCACGCCCGGACTGTGCATGCAAATCGAGGTATTTAAAATTAGTCTTGTTATGTCAATTAAGCATGGGACGGAATCTAAATTTATAAAATGACTCCTTGGGTCATCACAGACTCGCTTGATGTTCGAGAATAGTATAAGGATGTTTTTGGTGCAAGCAAGTTAAAGGAAGGTTGCAAGTAGTATGAATAGATATGTGTAGGTCGCAAGTTAAAGTATGGTAAACCGACAAGGCTTTAGGATGACATGAGTAAGGATAAGGAAAGACAAGTGAGATGGTGACGAGAATGGGTAAGTCCTCGGGATTAAGTCCATGAAAACAAAAGAGTTGGTGGTTTCTCTAAGTTATAGAAAGCTCAGTATATCCTGAATGAACTCAAAGGAGCTACTCATCATAAGTGGCATTTAGAAGAGATGGAATGCTACCCTGATAGTAGAATAGTATGATACATAAAGGATGGAGTTTGGGCCTTCGATTGAGTAATGATTTGAAGAAAAAAAGGGATTCATGAATTGTACATGATTAAAATACCCACGTAAGGTGAAACACATTGGGATTCTATGAAATACTGTATTGAAGTATAGTATCGCCCTAGGTTGATTGGGCAAGTCATTTCAGATGTTCCCCGATGAGACGTCAGCCCTAGTGATTTCGTAAGAAGTTTCAAGTTATCAGTGGTAGATTGTAAATCAATATTAAGGTGAATCAACAATGGATGGATAAAAATTACAAAGTATGAGATGAGATTAGGTCGTCATTCTTAAAATGAATAGTAATGAGGAAGCATTAAAGGAATTAGACTTATACATATAGGATAAGCAATGAGAGTAAGCTTGAATTTGGTAGCAGACCTCAGCAATGATAAATCGAAGTAAGAGTTATGGTTTAGTACGACCTACCTAGATGCAGTAAAGTCATACAGATAGATAACCGGGTCTATGAGATAAGATATAGCGAAGAACTTCAGTATACCTATAGATTCCCAAAGGGACATCTTGTCAAGTTCTGTATATGTTTACAAAGTAAGGCCTAGAGATTGGCTAAAAGCTGGAGGGAAGAGTCTGATAGGCACACATATAAGGAAAAAGTCGTACAGGCTGCATGACAGAAAGTAGCAAGAATTAAGAGATTGGAAGAATCCTGACCACATGCCGTGGTATGAGAAAGAGACCTACAAGTGAGGATACCCTGGACTTTGGATTTATTCAAAGAACATTTGCCTAGATATCAAGGAGAGTATTAAAGTATTCACTAGAGCTATAATTTATGATAATGATAATGATAACTGCATCAGTCAACATTCAAGGACGAATGTTCCAAAGGAGGGAATAATGTTACACCCATGCTTTAGTATGTGAAAAGTACGTCATAAATAAATTGACAAAAGTTCAGAAATGAGATGTTACGTTCCGCATTTTTGTATGTTAAAGTTTCTTCTTCAGTTAATCGACGTAGACTCAGGGATGACATTATATTGAGGTTATATGCATTCATGTTATTTATAACAAGCGACAAGTAAGTGTCATGAGGTATAAAGGGTAAACGAATCAAAAAAAATGAGTTTCGTTGAAGGTTATTGATTTGGGATAAAATACGGTCCGAGCTACAATGCCTGGCATTTATGGACTAATTCCATACAAGGTACCCCACGACCACGATAGTAGGATACGTTAAGTGTATTAAACGTGAGTAGTATTTTAAGTAAGTTGAGATAATTCTTAATTATACGGATAATTGGTTAATGGAGAATTAATTAGTTAAATAAGTCATTAGTAGGTAATTAAGACTTTGGATAAAGCCTAAGAGGCCAAAAACGTGGCAGCCCCCTCCTTAAAATTAAGATGACTCTTAAAGTCTTGCAAGATGTCATATTTTGGAAAATTAAAATGGCTTAGTCACCACTTGCAGTGGGCCCACACCCATTCAAACACACTTAATAGATGTGTGACCAATTTAATTCATTTGGTCTCTTAGATTTTTAAAATAGTTCTTTCCGTTAAGAACTAACGTTAGACCGTATTGAAGGAAATCATAACATTTTCCTACTCCAATACTAAATAACACATTATGAAGCACTTAGTAGGCTTTGGATTTATGTTACTGTTGTGAGATTTTGCAATTATAAGGGAATACTGTGCAATCTTTCTCAAGCAAATCGGTCAGGTATGTTAAGGCTATCCCGTATTTCTTTTTAGCATGATACATACGATACAAATGAACGAGCAAATTAATGCATAACTTCCATAAATGACTCTATTCATAGAAATAGTAGAGATGCTTATGTTCTTGATTCCCCATATGTCTTATTATTCTATCGTCTGTTCATGGGTCTAAGAAATTGATAAAGTTTATTTCATGATATTAATCAGAGGCATAATGGTCTTAGGACGTTCCGAGAGATTTTATTAACATACTTCTCATGCATTGCATTCATTTATACATGTACATTTATACCACCTAATCAGCAGGTGTACATTGATGATTTTGCCCACAGTGGCCGAGATGATATAACGGGATGCCCTCAGAGGCTTTATGGAGTTATGAACACATGTACCTATGAACGACATGACATTTATACACATGTGCATGAAACTATAGGTATTTCATGATTTACAGAGTTATCCAGACTTACAGGTTAAGTCATTTACTCCATGTTTCTTCCATGTCTTTTATACACTTATTTATGTGCCTTACATACTCGGTACATTATTCGTACTAACATCCTTTTGTTGGGGACGCTACATTCATGCCTGCAGGTATAGACAATCAATTTGACGATCCCTTATACTAGACGGGATTAGCATTCAGCGAAGGGTAGGTAAGACTCCACCTCATTCGGAGTGTAGCCGAGTCTATGAGTCATCGTGTCAAAAATTTTGCTACTGACTTATGGGTAGGCCGTTACCTCGCCCTATTTGATGTCAAATACTCTTAGAGTCTTTTTAGACATAGATTCATTTTGTACAGTATGTTAGAGTCCTTGACGGCCCATATGTATTCATGTTTCAATAAAGATGGTTCATTGATACAGTGCTTTCCCACTTATTGTTATACATTACAAGTTATGGTTGTTTGGCCCATTTGAAAATGATAGCTATAAGAGAGATATGTAACATTGGTACTCAGTTGAGTAAGGCACCGGGTGCTCCTCGTGTCCCACAGGTTTGGGTCGTGACACTTTTTCCTCTCTTGGAATATCAACATGCACCGGGTATTCATGTTTTTCCATATTCTCTTTAATAGTCTTTTCGTCTTCACAAATTTGTAAGGAAGTCAAAGGCCCAAAAATGAGTTTCTTCTCGTTAACCTCAAAACGGTATCTACTTTTTTCCATGCTATATGAAGCTCTTATGTAGACATACCATGCCTTTCCCAACAAGATATGATAATTATTCATGGGAATCACATCACACCAGATCACATCCTCATACCTTTCAATATAGAGTAGTAATAACACTCTTTTATATACCTTTACTCCTCTCAACATGTAGGGTTCAATATGCTCAACACAAGGCAAGTTCAATTTCTCAACCATATAAGTGCAAATAGAGTTATAGCCAAACTCTTTGTCAATTCTAAGGGCACAAATCGCAAACATCACTTTAGCTCTTGTTTGAAAAATAACTTTACCATTGTCTTCCTTCCATTCGATATACTGTAAGTTCGACTTTCCGAATTGTTGAGTCATAACTGGCCTCCTTTCAGTATATCTACCTGTTTGAAACATCTAGAACAAAGATTAGAAAAATTATGTATCTCTCCAATTTAGCTTTTTTCTTCTAATACTCTCACCTCTCTTGCCTTTTTCCACTCAAAGCAACTCTTGGTCGTTAATATTTAGAGTTATTAATAAACCTTAACAAGTCACAACCCACAATGATAAGAATAAGAAGTTAGAAAAAGAAAAGGCAAGTAAAGGACTAAACCTAGGAAGATTGGAAATTGGTTAGTAGGAAAAAAAAGAATTTAGGAAACCCAAAACCCACAGGAATAAGGAAAGAAGATACCTTATTAGGAGCACCTCTTTTTGTTTTCTTTCTTGACTTGGAAACCAAATATACTTGAATTCTTAAAATAATAATGANGGAGGCAGAATTTGTTTTTTTTGTTTTTGGGTTTTTTTTTCTCAAGAACCTCCCAAAATTATCAAGCTTGAAATATTGATTAGACTATGCTCTGATACCACTTAATAACAACATGATAGGGGTCCGATAACTTCTAAAGAAAATCAAGAAACATGTGGAAGCTAATAGAAAATAAAGAAACAAAAAAGACGTAAAATTAAAGATAGATTGAATTCAAGAATGAGTTTGTTGAATTCAAGAAGTGTATTCTTGAAGTTGAATTCTAACAACAACAATTAGCTAACAAAGAACTAATCGCCTTTGGTAGAGACTTAAGAACAAGAAATAGATTGTGAAACCCGACCCTTTAGAATAACAAGAACAATAATAAGCCTAAACTTATCACCTTTCTTGATACCTAGAAGTGATCTAAGATTTCAAAAAGGGTTTAATCTTACCACCTTAAGTTGAGTCTTGAAGGTTGAATATCCAAGAGTAGCCACACACAAGAGTGCAAAAAACTCTCACAATTTTTATTGATATTGTTTATAATAATCTAAGTCTAAAAATAAAGAGACACCCTTTATATAGAGAGGGATCATGAAATTGTACCTAAAATAAGGAAATAAAGTCCTAAACTACTTTGGACAACAAGTCCAACTACCTTAGGAAAGAAAAATACTAGGAAGCAAAAACTAAGTCATTCTTGGAAAGTAATTCCAAAAATCTTAGTAAAAGAATAAATAATCTTAACTAAAAAGGAATGAAATAAATATAGTCTCATAATATATGGAAATAAGTCCCAAACCAATCTTGGATAGAATCTTGAAAATCTTGAAGGAAATTTGAAAACAACTTGGCACCAACTTGCACTTAACATCTAACACGACTATTGTACCCTTCTTGGGCATCAAGTAAGTCCTTTTTATTCTATAAAAACGTGTCTTTATGTAGACTACATGGGCTGCAAGTTTGGACACATTATAGGTGCTAAATTGGTCCAACAGTGGCATGAGTTGGACCTTCTTCAGAGGATGTTTCTTGGGATCTAATCCACCTCTTCTTGGACATGAATTTGGCCATAAAATAATTATAACACCTAAATAACTCATATCCTTCATCCCTAAGCTCTTCCTCCCAACTAACAACTTCTTTGGTCGCTCCTGAAGTCCAAAGACCTTGTTTTGCAACTTTGTAGCTTGAGATCTTGTTAAAGGCCCTCTTTGAGATCCCAAAGCTTCATCCTTGTCCTTGAATATATTTGAGCTTCCTACGGTGCTATTCTCTCCATACCAAACAATACACGTCTAAATCATACTGACCAAACAAGCAACTTTTTCCGCTGAGCTGATAGCCTACTTGGATGACTCTCGACCTATGTATTGGGACCAGTGGGCATGAAACGCAGCTTCCCCAAGAAAAAGGGACGTCAGTACTAATAATGTACCGAGTATGTAAGGAATGAAAATCAGTAAACAATAGACATGAGAGAAACATGGAGTAAAAGACTCAATATGTATATCTAAATAGCTATGTGAATCATATAATATTATAATGTCATGCATATGCGTATAAATGTCATACCATGCATGAGTATATTCTTTCATAACATCATCAAGCCTCTGAGGGCATCCCATCATATCATTTTAGCCACTGTGGACAAATCATCAACGTATACCAACTAATCAGGTAGTGGTGCATATATAACGGCGTAACCTTTTCCCATATCTCATATACATATATATGTACATATATACGTGTATATAACGCCATCTGGTCATGGGTCAATGTAAATGAAAGCAATGCATGAGAAGTACGTCAATAAAATCTTTTGGAGTGTCATAAGACCATTATGCTTTTGGTTAATATCATGAAATAAACTTTATCAACTTACATATTCTTTGAGACCCATGAACGGATGATAGAATAAATAGACACATGGGGAATCAAGAACATAGGCATCTCTAGTATTTCTATGAATGGAGTCGTATATGAAAATTCTGCATTTGCTCATTTTCTTTGTGTCGTATAGATCATGCCAAAAGAAAGAAGGGATAGCCTTAACATGTTTGAACCGATTCTCTTGACAATCCCTTTAACATACATCAATTGCGACAACACATAACGAAAGATCGAATTAGGGAAAAATCCGTATGATAATCTTGAGTAAGATTGCATTGTACTCCCTTGTAATTACAAAATCTTACATTGCTTTTAATTGTTGAAGATCTTACATGCTTATGTGATATAGGCAGATGCATATATGAATTACTCACATTACATACCATCTTACTTACAAAGTCTTACTTACATTATCTTACTTACCCATCTTACTTACAAAATGTTAATGTTTGAGATGTATTATATATGGGTGTGGGCCCCACTTTATGTGGATGACTTAGCCAATCATTGTTCTAATTATGCCACATAGTTTGCAAACCAAAGAATCATATATCTCCCAATTTGATTTGCTTCCACGTTGAGCCCTTTAGGCTTATCCAACAAGTATCCACTTAATTCCTTAATTAATTTGCTAATCCCCAATTAACGAATAATTACCCAATCATCCACATAATGAGGAATTATCTCAAATTACTTAAATACTACTCACTTTTAACACACTTTGTACACCTTACTATTATGGTCATGTGGTACCTTGTATGGTACTAGTCCATAAATACCTGGTATTATAGCCCGGACCGTATTTTATCCCAAATTGTCAAACTTCGACGAAACTCAGTTTCTTCGATTCGCTTACCCTCTCACAGTCACGAATTTACTTATCGCTTGTTTGAAATAGCATAATACTTATACTCTCAAAATAATCTTATCCTTGAACTAATGTCAATTATCTTCAACAAATTAACCGTACATTACTACAGGGTGCAATATCATCATAATATAATACAACGGTAATGTCACGACCCAAACCGATGGGCCGCGACGGGCACCCGGTACCTTAATCAATCGAGGTACCAACATAATGTATCTTTTCGTATCATGCTAGCATAAGTAAATGAGATGGAAAGGTTGTCATAGGATAACTATAATAAAACATGTAATACCAACTTATACATAACACATATGGGCCTATAAGACCAAAATGATCACACGTATACTAAACATAGGCCGAAAAGGCCATACAATCTGCTACATACATGACATATATGTCTACAAGCCTCTAAGAGTAGATAAATACCATAAAGGTCGGGACAGAGCCCCGCCGTACTAATCAATACATGACCAAATCGTACTGACCAAATAAGCAACTCCAGAGCAAATTGAGCGCACTAACACCTTTCGCTGAGCTGATAGCCTACTTGGAGGACTCTCAATCTGTCTATTAGGACCTGCGGAAGGTATTGGTGCGCTTCATTTGCTTCGGAGTTGCTTATGTGGTCAGTAANACATCACAAAATTCTTTGATCCCATTACAAAAAGAAAGTATGTCTCTATGGATGTTACTTGATTTTCAAATCAACCCGATTTTCATGACCCAACCAAGAAAACCTTGAGTCATCAACAAGAAGAACCTGAGTCAAGTGATCAGCCGTCTTTTATAATCCCTATGTCATCTGCCCATAGAGAAAACAATGCTACTACTCCTCCAGGGGAAGATGCGGTCAAGACCAATTAGTGGAAGACATACTGACCTGACGAGGTAAGAGAGGACTAGTTGTCCCTTATGTTCCTCTTGTTAACAGCGAGGATCTTTCCCTTGAATTGGGAAATGTTAATATGCCTCAAGATGAAGAGAGTGAAACTAACCCTGAAACTTCTGATCTTGATCTTACGATTGCAGAGAGGTCGAATAGTTCCTGTCCCATTCATACTACTGTTGGCTTATATGCTATGTCTAGCGGCTGGTGAATCCTACCCAGTATCGGGATTGGGTAGGATATTTCCTCGGTTTCCGAGAAGGGTTTTAATGGCGACCGGACTCCTCTTCTCTGGAAGTCTAATGGTTTGGGGGACGTCGAGTCCCTGGATTTTCTGGCTTCCCTTCAACCAGCCACTCTTTTAGTTCCCAACCCGAAGAACGAAACTTTACGACAGCTTTTTCGTAGACGTTCACTTGCATCACATACACAAGGGCTCTCTGAACCGTGCAATAAGGTCACCCATAACACGGCTCTCCCACTTGAGTTATCTTAGCCCCAGGCCATGCTATTCAATAATATTGGAAAAATGGTAGCGTAAGGTAACAACTAGTATGGAAAGTTGGTCGCCTTTGGAAGCCTTCGCCGGTAACCAAAGCGCGTGTTAAGGGCACAACTTAAAGAACAACTTACTCTATTGACGTAATATTCATTCATAGTGGCCAGGCGGACCGTTCTGAAGATGGAGGGCCCTAAGAAACCCAGAAAGAAAAAAACCAATATAGGAACTATAATTTGGTCAAGTATTGATTGGTACGACATGGCTCTGTCCCAACCTTTATGGTATTTATCTACTCTTATAGGCTTGTAGACATATATGTCATGTACGTAGAAAATTGTGTGGCCTTGTCGGCCTATGTTTAGTATACGAGTGATTATTTGGTCTTTTAGGACCATATGTGTTATTTATAAGTTGATATTATATGTTTTATTATAGTTATCCTACGACAACCTTTCCATCTCATTTACTTATGCTGGCATGATGCGAAAATATATGTTATGTTGGTACTCGGTTAAGTAAGGTACCGGGTGCCCGTCGCGACCCATCGGTTTGGGTCTTGACAAAAGTGGTATCAGAGCAGTTTTGTCCTAGGGAGTCTACAAGTCGTGTCTAGTAGAGTCTTGTTTATGGGTGTGTCGTGCACCACACTTATAAGCAGGAGGCTACAGGGCATTTAGGACTCTCACTCTTTCTTCCTACTCTTGATTGTGTGGCAAAGCTCAGTAGTAAGAACTCAATTTCATAAACTCTATCTTATTTATAATACGACGATACCTACATCCAGAAAGACAGTTGGTAAGAGATATAGCTATGGAAGTGTTGAGTCAGAGGAACTCAATTTTTGCATCATGCTTATGATGGATAAATATGAGGTATTCGACAGATCAATGGTATACTAATATGTGTAAGCTTCTTGATAAGGATTCCTAAGGCAAGAATGCATATCCCCTCTTACGGTAAAATGGAATAAGATAATCAGGAGGTAGACACAAGTTTCAGCAAGTAAAAGAAGCAATGTGAAGAAGGGTACGAGGCACCCAGTTAATGAAGATTATCAATATTACAGTTAAGGTAGAGAAATATAAGCATTTTGAGTTACCTTCAACTGTAACAGTACAATTAGCCACAACCATCTCATTTATGCCCTATGGAATCTAACAGAAGTAGTATAAGAGAAGGACGGATATTAGGATCCGGCTGGGGTTAGAGTGACCCAAAATAGTGGATAGATTGTTTGTGTTAGTTGAAATTTCCGAAGGATATTACAAATATGCTAATAGATCTTCTTGTGAAACGTCCAGATGGTATAGTCTAGAATAGTATGGCTAGATATGAATACTAGAACGTTAAAAGAAAAAAAAGAAATTCAAAGATAGGCATTGGAAGCCTAGTAGGGTTAAATAATACCTTAATCTGGCTCCCGTCCCTAGTAGAGAAAAAATGTTAGGCAACCCCAAGAGCCAGTAGATGGAACAAGGGGAGCTAAAAGCAAAAGAATATCTTGTTCGAGTTTCCAGAATAAAGTGATAGACATAAATGTTAGCGGGAAATAAGAAGAGAGTTAATGAAATATTATGAGAATGTGATACATGGATGACAATGGTAGATCAAAAAGATGACAGTATTACGGAGTCTATAGTTAAGTGAAGGAAAAGACAAAAGGTGAGCGGCCTTGAGACCACAAAAGAGTAAAGGCCATACAGTCATACCCTCATTCTGAGAAATAAGTTCGTGACTCTAATGTGATTAGCAGAAGGAAAAGTTAGGCCCCAGGATAATGGAATTAGTATGGGCTGGTGAACAAGATAAACTAAACGTGAGTTAAGGACTGAGTTGTAACGACCCAGCTGCTCATTTTGCGTACTAGGATCTCGTTCCCTTAGATTCCTTAGCGGCTATTCGTGCTTTATGACTTGCAGGAGGTTCGGGATTTGGGAATGATTTGAGTGGTTTAGGAACACTTGGTTCCTTAAGGTTGGCCTATTTGGCCAAGTTTGACTTCGGTCAACATTTTGAGCAAACGACCTCGGAATCGAGTTGTGACAGCTTCAGTAGCTCTGTATGACGATTTCGGACTTGAGCGTATGTTCGCCTCAGGTTTTTGATGACCCGGGAGCATTTTGGCGCCCGAAATGGAAATAAGGATTTCCTTATGTTTGAAATTTGGGTTGGGACGCGATTTTATGCTATCGAGGTCCGAACGGAATTTCGAGACAAGGAATAGTTCTGTATAGTCATTTATGACTTATCTACAAAATTTGAAGTCATTTTGAGTTGTATAGGTCAGTTCGGCGTATCGTTATCGAAATTCTAGAACTTGGAAGTCTTAAGTTATGAATTCAGGGGTTTTGGGATGTGATTTTGAGTTTTAGCGATGTTTTGAGTGTTCCGAGGGCTCGAACAAGTGCGTTGTATGATTTAGGACTTGTTGGTATATATGGCCCAGGTGCCTCTCGGACACCACACGAGGCCAAAAACCAGCCAAAACAACTGCTGGTGCCACTACAAGAAAATGGGGCTTTATCGAGGGGAAATCTGGTTGTTAAAAGTCTAATTCTGGTCGTTATAAGTTTATAACGACCGAAAAAAATCTGGTCGTCACCGGTCGTTAAAAGTCCCGACGTTAAAAGTTAACGACCGGTTTACAATCCAGTCGTTAAAGGATCTTTAGCGACGGCATAATTTCCGATTGTTAAACATGCTTTTTAGCGACAAGATTTTCCCCTCGCTAATTTTTTTTCCGGTCGTTAAAAGTCTTTAACGTCAACAATGTATTGAGTCAATTCAAGTGCTTTTAGCGACCGACATTCCCTTCGTTAATTGTATAATTACTTTTAATAACCAAAATTCTCGTCGTTAATAGTCATTTATCTATTTGAGAAACCTGCCGCTAAAGAGTTTTAATGACCACATTTTTCTACGCTAATATGAAAATGTATAATAAATATAACGAAAATTTAAATTACGTGAATAGTAATAATTATTTATGTGCTCTCATACACGCTCAACAACATTGGAAAATAAACCAAATACCTGATATCTTGTTAATACGAAGAACTAAAGTAAACCAATTAAAATTGAAAGAAACCCATCTTAATAAAACAATGAAAAGTAAAAATAACGCAAACCCATCCAAGAGACAACTGGAAGCATAAAATGAGATGAGTTAATCATCATTTTTAATAATTCCTAGAAAGAAAAAAAGTAAAATTACAGCATATATATGTACATAAGACAGTGTCTTTAAACCATCTCGACGAACCAAAAACCTCTTGTACTTCAACTTGCTCTACACTTTCTTCAAAGATAGATTCTTCGGGCTTCAAGTTTTTGATCTGTTAAAATAACAAATTTATGTCAGTTTACAAACAAAGAATAAACAACTAAAGAAGAAAATGAACACGTTAAAGGGAAAATGAACAAATAACACCTTAAATTATCGAATGCACTGATAGATAACCATATTCACGAGAAGTAAATTGACTAGACAAAGAACACCAGCCATACATCCTAACTATAAGCGTGAAAAATCAACAATTCTAGCTTACGGGCTCCAAAAATGATACCAAATCCTTGGAGCAAAATATCACTAGAACTATGCAAACAACAAACCCAAAATAAACGATCACTAAGTATCATAAATGAACCACTTTACTGTAAAACTCCTGTTATACATCTGCAAAGGAGGGAGGGGGGTTGAAGTTATGTTCTTTACAACCATATTTTGTAGTTAATTTCTCCATAAAAACCTTTAAAAAAATTATACATTCGCTTGAAATTGAAAAGTGGGTTGTTACATTTTTGAATTGTTGATATAAAGGTTTCATTCTTGTTTTTACCTCTAAATGAAAATCATTTCCAATTGCATTTGCCCTCTGTTATAATTTATGCAGTCCAAAAATATTGTTCTAGTTACAACTACAAGTATTATTTTTGCTATTTCTGATTTGGATATCTATGTACTTTATGTTTTTTTTGGGATATCTAAGTGTGAGTGTCTGAAGTAATGTTTCTTTATTTGCATTGGGATCTATTTACAAATATATTCACAGAAACACTTTAATTGAACTCGCCAATAGCAAGATTAAGCAACTAGTCAAAGGAACTGTTTCTACCTACAAATACCATACATATACTTCTGGGTACATTCATCATTGTACCGTTCAAAACTTGAAGGTGAACTTTATAAACAAGTTATAGTGTAAAATTATGTAAAATCAATACTTATATATATTTCAATGTCACGACCCGAAATCCCACATTCGGGCCATGACTGCGTCTAATGTTGAACCCGCTAGACAAGCCAATGTTTGAACTAAATAAAACTCATTAACAACTAAAACGAACAGGATAACTAAGGCACCGATGGCCCACAATGAAATTTAACAAAATAACCTACATACGACATAGCACTTTTCAAAATAAAACCCATATACAAACCCCAGAACTGGTGTCACATACTCACAAACTGTCTAAGAGATTACTACAACAAAAGGTCTGAAAATAAGTACATATGACTGTCTTTGAAATACAAAGTAAGACAGAGCTGAAAGTGAATAGTAGAAGGTGACGTCAAGGCCCACGAACGTCTGAGGGTCTACCTCGATGTTTCTTGTGTGAACTGATGAGGTGCTCCGATTGTCAGTGATCACCGGGTCCGGCTGCGTAATTTGCACAACATAAAAAAGTGCAGGTGTAGCATCAGTACAACCGACCCCATGTACTGAGTAAGTGTCGAGCCTAACCTCGGCAAAGTAGTGACGAGGCTAGGACCAACACAACATACGTACCTGTACAGTTTTATATAATAGCAGGAAAGATGGAAACATAAATAAGCAAGTAAGACAGATACGGGGAGGACATTCTGGGGGTAAAAGGGACAACAATTGCTAGCACGGCAGAATAGGGCAGCAATTGATAGGTAAAAGAAACAAAGGCAAGAATTTAACTTCTCAAAAGATAATGAACTGAAAAAGACACGGCATGTCCCCTCGTGCATAACCTCACAATCACTCGGCACGGAATGTCCCCTCGTGCATAACCTCACAGTCACTCGGCACGGAATGTTCCCTTGTGCATATATAATAACACTCGGCACAGAATGTCCCCTTGTGCATATATAAATAACGCTCGGCACGGAATGTCCCCTCGTGCATATATAAATGAAACTCGGCACAGAATGTCCCCTCGTGCATATATAATAACACTCGGCACAGAATGTCCCCTCGTGCATAA
>ML247281.1:13368-33312 GCA_005239495.1 Nicotiana undulata | reverse complement strand
CTATAACCAACCTCGCATCAGAATTACAATTTCAACAATGTAAGCCTCAACTGAAATAAATCACTCAATAACTCTTCACATCATGAAACAATATCAAGGTATCACTTTTTAATTCAGAAATTACTCACAGGGCGGAGAATCTCAAGAACAAAGTAAGTTTCATCACAAATGACTCACGGGCATGCTTGACCGCAACGCATAGGCACTCGTCACCACGCCTATGCGTTGGACATGAGTTACACATAGCAAGTAAGACTCTATACCTAATCCCTCAAGCTGAGGTTAAGCCAAACACTTACCTCGGCTCCAAAGAAAATGCAAGTCAAGCCTCAATCACAGCCTTTCCTCTCGAATCCAACTCCGAATCGGGAATATCTAGACATAATAGATTTATTAACATCAATAAGTACTCAATAAACCAATTTCCAAGCCAAATAATACATTTCCTACTATTTCTCCGAGAATACTAAAATTCGACCTCGGTCCCACACGTTCGGATTTTCGAAAATTCATGGAGGAATTAATTACCCGGAGTGTAAGGATCGAAGTTATGTAATTTATACAAGAATTTATGGCCTAACATGGAAAATCCCAAAAATCCTCAAGAACCCTAAAATTACTACCTAATTCTATGATTTTTAGATGATTTAGTAGTGAATTTAACTAGGAATTAGTGTTTGAAACTAGTAAAACTATGGAATTTACTTACCTCAATAACAGTAGTGGAAGGTCTTTTGAGAAGCTCTCTAAAATCTTGAAGAGGAAGATGAAAATGGAGGAATAAGGCTAAGTCCCGTATTTTATAACACTGCCCAGTGATTTCTTCACTACGGTCGCGACAAGAGGACTGCGATCGCGAAGGCCAACTAGCCAGACCTCTGCGATCGCGGCAGAGGTCCTGCGATCGCGAAGAATAACTGGCAAGACCTCTGCGATCACGGCAGGGGTCTTGCGATCGCGAAGAACAATCTCACCCGGCCCAGATGCGACTCAATGCGATCGCAAGAAACGGGCTGCGATCGCGAATGTGTGGAACCCATACCTCTGCGATCGCGAAGAGGAGGCTGCGATCGTAGTGAACTATCACTAGCCCAGCAAAATCCTTCTCCGCGATCGCAACCCACCTTCTGCGATCGCAGAGAAGGACACTAGATAGTAGATTTTTTGGTTTCTCCAACTTAGCTCCCGGGTGTCTAAAACACCCCCGAGCCCCTGTCCAAAAGCACCGGCAAGTCTGTGTTCACGATACGGATTCGGTCAAACTTCCGGAACGTGAAAAGCAACAACGGAACTCAAAATCAAACCCCAAAACCAAATTAATCAAACATAAGAACTTTGAAATTCTAGAATTCGCTTCAATGCACCGAACCGGCCTAAACTGTTCGGAATGACTTCAAATTTTGCAGATAAGTTATAAATGACACGACGGAACTATTCCCGGCCTCGGAATTTCATTCGGACCGCGGAAACATAACATCACTCTCTAAGCCAAATTTCAAATTCTTCAAAAACCTCAAACCTTTATTAACTCCATTTTTTCCTCATTTTGATCCAAACCAATCAATTCAAGTCCGTTTTACACCACATTTCACAGATAGGACACATAACATATACTAAACCTTTTACGGGCTCCGGAACCGTAATACGGGCCCGGTAACAAGGTTTTCACATAATTATTCACTTTCAAATTCCTTTATTATTTCCTAAAAATACTTTTCTTTAAAAATTCATTACTCAGGCTTGGGACCTCGGAATTCGATTCCGGGCATACGCCCAAGTCCCATATTTTCCTACGGACCCTCCGGGACGGTCACATCATGGGTCAGGGTACGTTTACCAAAAATGTTGACCAAAGTCAACTTTATTCAATTATTCAATTCAAAAATTCCATGTTTATCACATTTTCACATAGAAGCTTCTCGGCTACCTGCCCAGGCTGCGCACACATATCGAGGTGAGACTAACGGAGGCTTTCGGGGCCACAGAACACAGATTTAGCCAGAATTACTCAGGATGACCTTTTGGGTCATTACAATCTCCACCTCTAAAACAAACGTTCGTCCTCGAACGGACATAGAAAAGTACCTGAGTCTGAGAAAAGATGGGGATGACGACTCCTCATGTCGGACTCAAGACTCCCAAGTAGCTGCCTCGGTAGGCTGACCCCTCCACTGAACACGGACTGAAGGATAACTCTTCGACCTCAACTGGCGAAGCTGCCTATCTAATATGGCTACCGGCTCCTCCTCATAAGTCAGATCCTTGTCCAATTGGACACCGCTGAAGTCAAGGACATGAGATGGATCTGCAATATATCTCCGGAGCATAGATATGTGAAACACTGGATGCACTGCTGATAGATGTGGTGGCAAGGCAAGTCTGTAGGCCACCTATCCTACCTTATCTAAAATCTCAAATGGTCTAATGTACCTAGGGCTCAACTTGCCCTTCTTTCCGAACCTCATCACGCCTTTCATCGGCGACACTCGAAGGAACACCTGGTCTCCTACCATGAAATTTAAATCTCGAACTCTACGATCCGCATAACTTTTCTACCTGGACTGAGCGGTACAAAGCCTATCCTGAATAATCTTCACCTTATCCAAGGCATCCTGGACTAACTTAGAACCCAATAATCTAGCCTCCCTAGGGTCGAACCATCCGACTGGAGACCGACATCGCCTACCATACAACGCCTCATACGGAGCCATCTGAATGCTCGACTGGTAACTATTGTTGTAGGCAAACTCTGCTAGAGGAAAGAACTGATCCCATGAACCACCAAAATCAATAACGCAAGCCCGCCACATATCCTCCAAAATCTGAATAGTACGCTCGGACTGCCTGTCCGTCTGGGGATGAAATGCTGTGCTCAACTCGATCTGTATGCCCAACTCTCACTGAAATACTCTCCAGAAATGGGAGGTAAACTGCGTACCTCTGTATGATATGATAGATAAAGGCACACCGTGCAATCGGACAATCTCTCTCATACAGATCTGAGCTAACTTCTCCGCTGAAGATGAAACTGCCACCGGAATAAAATGTGCTGACTTGGTCAGCCTATCTACAACAACCCATACTGCATCAATCATCTTCGGAGTCCGTGGGAGTCCAACTACAAAATCCATCGTGATACGCTCCCACTACCACTCGGGAAGCTGAATCTGCTGCATCAAACCATCGGGTCTCTGGTGCTCATATTTAACCTACTGATAATTCAAGCATCGAGCCACATAAGCCACAATATCCTTCTTCATTCTACGCCACCAATAATGCTGCCGCAAGTCTTGGTACATCTTCGCGGTGCCCAGATGAACGGAATACCGGGAACTATGGGCCTCCTGCAATATTAACTAGCGAATTCCATCAACATTAGGAACACATATGCGACCCTGCAATCTCAAGACTCCCTCGGCATCAACTGTGACCTGCTTGGCACGTCCGTGACAAACCGCATCCCTAAGAGCACACAAATGATGGTCCTCATACTGCCTGGCGCGAATGTGATCATATAATGAAGAACGAGCGATGGTATGGGCCAAAACACTGCCACTCTCAGAAACCTCAAAGCTAACAAATCGATTGGCTAACGCCTGAACATCCAAAGCACAAGGTCGCTCTCCAACTGATAGATAAGCCAAACTGCCCATGCTGACTGACTTCCGGCTCAAGGCATCGGCCACCACATTGGCCTTCCCCGGATGATAGAGAGTAGTAATGTCATAATCTTTATGCAACTCTAACCACCGCCTCTGCCTCATATTCAACTCCTTTTGCTTAAATAAGTATTGCAAACTCTTGTGATCAGAGAATACCTCACACGGTACCCCATACAAATAGTGTCTCCAAATCTTAAAGGCATGAACAATGGCTGCAAGCTCCAAATCATGGACTGGATAGTTCTTCTTATGAATCTTCAACTGACGTGAAGCATAGGCTATAACCTTCCCATCCTGCATCAACACTGCACCAAGCCCAACTCTCGAAGCATCACAATACACGGTATAAGAACCTGAACCTGTGGGCAGTACCAACACTGGTGCTGTGGTCAATGCTGTCTTGAGCTTCTGAAAGCTCGCCTCACACTCCTCCGACCATCTGAACTGAGCACTCTTCTGCGTCAACTTGGTCATAGGGGCTGCTATAGACGAAAACCCCTCCACGAACCGGCGATAATAGCCTGCTAGGCCCAAGAAACTCCGAATCTCTGTGGCTGAAGTGGGCCTAGGCCAATCTCTAACTGCTGAAACTTTCTTCGGATCCACCTGAATGCCCTATGCCGATACCACGTGGCCCAAGAATTCCACAGGACTCAACCAGAACTCACACTTAGAAAACTTGGCACACAACTGCCGATCTCTCAAAGTCTGGAGGACGACTCTAAGGTGTTGCTCATGCTACTCTCGACTGCGAGAGTATATCAAAATATCATCTATAAACACGATCACAAAGGAGTCCAGATAAGTCTTGANAAGAACTCATAATGCCCATAACGAGTGCGAAAAGCTGTCTTAGGCACATCAGAAGCCCTAATCCTCAGCTGATGATAACCAAACCTCAAGTCTATATTAGAGAACACTGTAGAACCCTGAAGCTGATCAAATAAGTCATCAATCCTCGGCAAAGGATACTTGTTCTTGATAGTAACCTTATTCAATTGCCGGTAGTCAATGCACATTATCATAAAGCCGTCTTTCTTCTTCACGAACAATACTGGGGCACCCCAAGGTGAAACACTAGGCTTGATGAAGCCTTTATCCAACAAATCCTATAACTGCTCCTTTAACTCCCTCAACTCGGGCGGAGCCATACGATACGGTGGAATAGAAATGGGCTGAGTTCCCTCAACTAGCTCAATATAAAAATCAATATCCCTGTCGGGTGGCATACCCGGCAGGTCAGCAGGGAATACCTATGGAAATTCACGAACCACATGCAGAGACTCTATAGAAGGAACATCAGCACTAGAATCGCGAACATGGGCCAAATAGGCCAAACAACCCTTCTCGACCATGCGCCGAGCCTTCATATAAGAAATAACCCTACCAGAAGAATGACTAGGAGTCCCCCTCCACTCTAAACGAGGCACACCTGGTACGGACAAGGTCACTGTCTTGGCATGACAGTCCATGATAGCATGATATGGGGATAGCCAATCCATCCCCAATATAACATCAAAGTCAACCATATCAAGAAGCAAAAGATCAACCTGAGTCTCCAGACCACCAATAGCTACTACGCAAGCACGGTAGACTCGATCTACCACTATAGAATCACCCACCGGTGTAGACACATGCACAGCAGTACCCAAGGAAGCACGGGGCATACTAAAATAAGGGGAAAAATATGAAGACATATAGGAGAATGTAGAACCCGGATCAAATAGCACCGAAGCCTCTCGGCTACAAACTGAAATCGTACCTATAACAACTGCATCAGAAGCCTCAGCATCTAGACGAGCAGGAAAAGCATAACACCGGGGCTGAGCCTCTCCAACCTGCACATCTCTAGGTCTACTTGCTACGGGCTGACCTCTACCCCTCATGGCCTGCCCTCCACCTCTATGCGTCTGACCTCCACCTCTGGTACCACAACCACCATCCCTAGCTGGCTGAGGGGGTGAGGGTGCACCTGATGCAGGAACCATGGCACGGGAACCCTAATACTGAGAACCACCAAAACCTCGGTGACAAAACCTGGAAATATGCCCCATACCACCGCAAGTGAAGCAAGACCTCGGCTGCTGAGAATACTGACCCTGGAACTGTCCCTGACGACCAGAATGACCACTCTGATAGCTCTGAATCGGCGGTGCACTGATGGTCGCTGCAGGTGCACTGCGGGATACCTGGAGTGTCGACTGATAAGGCCTAGGGGGATGACCTCTTCCAAAGGGATCTCTGCCCCCAGATGAGGCACCACTGAAACGGCCGAAATGACGAGGTCTCTTGTCAGACCCCTGTCCACCACCCTGGGATAATACCATCTCAATGCATATACGAATGCACATAGCACAATTTGCAGAAATTATAACTTACCAATTAACACTTAACCAAAAGGCGTCAAAGTCTAGATTGCTTTAGATTGAACCTTTCAGGATAGTTGTTGATTGATCAAAGCTTGCTCCTTTCTTGTTTCTTGAAGAAGGGAGGTGTTAAAACAAAATTCTTTATATTTTTCTTCATATTTTGTGTTAATAGAAGAAAAGAAAATGATAGTAAGATGGTGGATAATAACCCTGCAACTGACAGAGCTGTTTGTGAGTTCTTTTATTCATTTGGCATATGGGTTTTACATATTTAACACAGCTGTGGCTGGTGATCTTTCCTAGGCTTTAACTGATTATTTTTACAAGCCTAATAATTTGGAGGCTAACTTAAAAAGAAGATTCAAAGGCGATTACTACAAGTCTAGAAGATCTGCCTCCCATTGTGTTGGTTCATGGAATATTTGGTTTTGGAAAAGGGGTCTTTTTTTTCCATCCAAGTGTTAATACAATGCAACAAAATGATGCTCATGGCAAACAAAGCAAGCAGGCGTGTACTCAATAAGGCCAACAAATGACACAGATGTCCCAACAATCACAAGTAACACAACAGGTACCACATGGATTACAAGGTGTTTCAATAGGACATCAATTATAGTAACTCCTATTTCATTTGTGTTAATCCTATGAGGATTAAATAACGTTAGTGACTAAAGGGTTAGAGTAAACCCTTATTTATGGATAAAATCCCCCCTTGTGGACTTACAGACCCCGAGCAGTGCTTCTGTCAGGGAGGGGTACCAAGTATCATACCCATATACCCTTTGTCATCCACTCTTACTCTTCCACAAAGGTTTAAACAATAATAAAGTGTCGACTCAATAGTTTCAAATTGCCATGATGAGAGCAGTAGATATAAAGGGTCATGGTAAACCTTTTAGAGGTTCAGACACACAAAAATTCAATAACTTTAACCAAACAAGACACTACATCTAATCATCAGAACACACAAGCATGAGTAGCTCAGAACACAACATTAACCTAGGAAAATTCATATTAGAATATGTAGTATAAAGATAGGACATTACAATATGCATCGAGTCTCTATTAGGACATAATCAAGCAGGATCACAGAGCACATGTAATTGATTGCAGATAGACATGCTTACTACTTATAACTTAAGGCTCAGAGCGTTACAGGACAATCTAAATCGTCAGTAACATACAGAGATGACATACAAATTTGTTTTCTTGATTCCATTAAAGGTTCAATGTTTTAGAACTCCCTTAAGTCACAAGAATAGTTTACAAGTACCCTAATAGCTTCATCATAGTTCAGAGCATGCATACATCAAACTATGAAATTATCTTATTAAACACTTAGACTAATAACTTCACTTAATTTTCCAAAGAGTATATTAACCAACAAGCAGAGGCATCAACATAAATGGAAAGTTAGTTTTGTCTTGTTTACATCTAATGGAACGATCTCTAATTATAGTATGTCAGGTTTTCAGATTACTGGATCAAAATAACTTCAGATTCCTAATTAAGTTTTCTATAAACAATGATATCAACAAGCATGAGGCAAACGAACAATGACATTCATTTTTCATTTGGTAAGGCAAATAGGTCCCAATAAGTTAACACTTTGGAAATGTAGACAAATTCATTAGCTTGGTATTGCAACAAAGGTCCAGTGCATGATTTTATATGCAAATTGTTAGCATAACGTGGTATTAAGATCAAGTTTACTAGCTATAGTTATTTGGGTAAGATCAGGTCATCATGAGAATTACGATCGGGTTTTTGAATTACAATTAACCATTGAAATTAGGCCAACACAACATCATAGGAAGGTCATGATCATTGCAGGTATGAGATCTTAGTAGGATAACACACATATCCAAACACAAAATTTCTCAGACTAAGGTCATACAACAATCCGTGAACACAATTGATTTAAAAGGGTGGTCAATATTAGTATAGGGGCCAATAAGAGTCATTCAGCCAACACAAAAGTAGAGGTCTCAGGTAGCCGCTACTACAAAGTTCATAGTAACAGAATAGCAAAGGGACATGGAATATCAAGACACAGTAAGTGGGTAGGTTATGTGATAGCTGTGCTAACAGGTTCATCACATGGTTTCAAACTACAATGACAGACTTCCATGAATCATTGTTTATAGAATAGACATGGTTTCAACAACAAAACACTCGACAAATGTCATCAAAGTAGATAGATCAAATGCAAGCCATGAGCTCTAATGAGAATCACTTTTTATTTGAACTAACATACTCGTAGAAGTGAGGGAAACTTTAAGAGAATACATATTTCTCTTTTCCTTGAAATAACTTTAAAAAACTTGGAACTATTGAAAAGAACCCCACACTGACCACCATAGCAAAGAATTAAAGACAGGATGGCCTGCAGTAGGGGAGGAGATCAAGCTAATGCTACCGCACCTGAAATGTTTGAAAAACCATCAGTTGTTAAACCTATAAACTGCTGCACTTGAAGTTAAAGAACCAATAGGTTTGAAACCTACTGCTGTGCATATTCAGGGGCAAGGTGTTGAAGGTGTGAAAGTTTTGGATAGTGCAACTGATGCAGGTGTTAAGGAAAAGGAAACAGTTGTGCAGTCACAACATATTACATATACATACAAATCCTCAAATCAACCATGATTATCATCTATGGTCCATCTTAGTTCTCTTCCCAACTCGCAAAGGAGATTCTATTTAGTGTAAAGAACTAATGTGATGCTGTAGTATTTGCTTCTTTTACTTATGTAAATTAATGACTGATATCTCAAAAATGTTATTTCAAGGTTTGTACACATTACTAATAATGTGCCCAGAATGATCAGAATAAGTAAAATACAATGAAATGCTACAAAATTACCAGAATCATAGCTAAACACACATAACTTTACAAAAACTTGGGGATTATACAACAAACCCAGTCCTAAGTTTCTTGGGATAACACTTTGTGTCATTCTTTCACCAAAGTGAACACCAACATCCATATACATACAAGTGTAATCACAACCCTATAGTTATACAACAACTAAAAATTATCAACTTCAATTTTAAGAGGACCGATATTTCGATAGTTATACTTGGCACTCGATGAAACTGATAGTATGAAATTGACATTCAGAATAAACTGTCAGAGAAGATGATTTAATCGTGATAAGAGATATAGAAGTTGCTCATTCAAAACAGATATTGCTCAACAGATCCTTTTCTAGCAAAATTATTACCCAATTCACATAGAAAAGGGTAAAATTTTGAACCATACCGTGATGACAACAACCTCAGAGATGAGCAGCTATTATCAATGGAGGTGGCGAGCCGGTTCTTCCCTAATTCGTTCAAACCAGAGGAACTATTAGAGAAGTCACGTCTTGGGCTTATTATTAGGTTTATACAATTGAACTGTTTAATTAAGTCGAAGTTTGGGGCTTTTTCCTTTTTGGGGGGGGGAATTTGGTAGAATCTGGGTTGGGAAAAAAAGTGGGAAAACTTAGCGCCACTTTTTTCACTTTTTCCAGTTTTTCATTAATTAATAATTATTTAACGACCGATTGTATTATATTTTAACGGACGAATATTATCCCCTCGTTAATATTTAGCTAAAATTAGTTTTAACGACCGAAAAAAATTTGGTTGCTATAAATACACATACAACGACCGGTTTTATGTCCCTTCGTTAAGCAGTGGTCGTTAAAAATCAAATTTCTTGTAGTGTGCACTGTTGCTGGTGTGACCGCAGGTGCGGTTGCCCAGCCGGAGGTGCGGGACTGCTCATGCGGTTCCAGCCTTGCAGGTGCAAAAACCCAGGGGTCCCTTTTCTTCCGCAGGTGCGGAACTTCTTCCGCAGGAGCGGGTCCGCTGGTGCGGAAACCCCTCCGCAGGTGCGACCCCATCCCCCTTTGCCCAATTTCCGCAGGTGCGAGCCCCAAGCCGCAGGCGGGGGACCGTAGGTGCGGTCCAAGGGCCGCAGGTGCGGAAGTCGCTGTAGCAAGCAATATATATGTGCCAAACTCGGGTTCTTCTTCATTTTTCACATTCAAAACTCCATTAAAGGGCTTAGGAGCTTGGGAAAACCTGCCCGCGATCAGTTCCAGTAGAGGTAAGTAATTCTACTCCATTTTCTAGTTTAATTCACGAATTTGCCAAGGGAATTAGCTACAAATTATAGGAAAAATCGGGTTTAGGGTAGTAAATTGGGACTTTTGAGAATTTGGTGAATTATCCAATTTTGTTATGAATTCATGTATAAATCACATAATCATGATCCTTAGGCTTCGGGTAATGGGTTCCTTCAAGAATTTTCGAAATCCGAACGTGTGGACCGGGGGTCGAATTTTCGAAAACCTTCAAGAATGCTAAATTTTGAAATTTCTTGTTAATTCTCCTTCTTTGGACTGAAATTGATTCAATTATACCATGTTTGGCTAGTTGTGAGCCGTCGAGAGTAGATTTCGGAGATTCAGGTGCATCCTTGATCCGAGGGGTGATATCGTCACGAGGTGAGTCTCCTTTCTAATCTTGTAAGAGGGAAATTGTCTCCATAGGTGTTCTATGTGTTGTATGTTTGTATTTGGGGGCTATGTGTGTACCTTGTGACGAGAGTTCGTACGTAGCGACTATTATTGTTATGTTCGGGTAGTGTAGGACCACAACATGCCATGTATTCTGTCTTAAATTGAAGTATATGCTTAAATTCATGCTTGATATACTACTGTCTCCCTGAGCTTTCATTTACTTAATAAATGGGAAGGATTGTGATGAATTGAAATTTTTGTGTGTGCATGATAGCCGCCTCGTAATTTACATTCCGTGAGCGGCATACGATTTCTTCACTCTTACAGGAGCGGGCCATGCGCCACGTCGGATTTATAGTGCACTTACGGTACGGGCCGGTCGTTCCCCGACAGTGCATAGGGATATATTTGAGAATGCACTTATGGTACGGGCCGGTCGATCCTCGGCAGTGCATGGTTGAAGTTACATTATCATACGGTGTGATTACATTGATAGACGCACTTACGGTACGGGCCAGTCGATCCCCGGCAGTGCATAGTTGGACTCTTGGTAAGCATGCACTCATGGTACGGGCCGGTCGATCCCCGGCAGTGCATAGCTCTTCTTGATATGACTACATTATAAGCATGCACTCATGGTATGGGCCAATCGATCCCTGGTAGTGCATAGCTATTCTTCCTCCTGACTCTAGCCGGTTGCTTTACACTTATGTGCGCATGACTGTTTGGTGCTGAATTCCTGATTTATGACGTGACAGGTGGATGGGAAAGGAGACAGGGAAGTTGATATTGCTTTCGATATTTATTTGAAAACTCTGTATTCTCTTTACAATTGTGGTGCATTGTTTACATGTCTACTGTTTTCCTTACATCCTGCTTTACATTATTACTGTTTGACCTTAGTGAGTATCGAGTCGACCTCTCGTCACTACTTCTTCGAGATTATACGGGATACTCACTAGGTACATATTTAGATATGTACTCATTCTGCACTTTCTTTTCTTCTGTACTTGACTGTACAGGTCCGGAGGCTGGTATTTTGGATTATCAAGCGAGGGCTAGGTATTGACTGACTGACTATACTTTACGGTGAGCAGCTCCTCTTGGCGACTTCCTGGGAGCACCCTGGAGTTTTCTTTTGTCATATTCTCTGTCTATTTCATTCAGACTGAAACTCTGTATATATTTCAGTTATTGTATATTCAGTAGTTGCCCGTTACACTTGTTCCTGGCACACACGTAGTGTATATTTTGGGTTGTTGGCTGTACATATGTTGTACGACATGCCTATTGGTTGATTTTCCACACTTGTAGTTTTATTTCACATCACCCACCATTATTATGTTTATATCTGTTTAAAATTGGTTAAAATATGAAATTTGCGTAACTGGGAATGGTAACACTTAGTGTTTCAATATTGGCTGGCCTAACCTCGCTGTTGGGCGCCATCACCACCTGAATCGAGATTTGGGTCGCGACAACGTGGTATCAGAGCCTTAGGTTCACGTAGCCTCACGAGTCACGGGCAGACCCAGTAGAGTCTTGCGGATCGGTACAGAGACGTCTGTACATATCTTCAGGAGGCTATAGGGTGTTAGGAAACTCCTTATTGATTCATATCCTATCGGCATCCAATGATGTACTCAAATTTGATCTTCTACTCTCTCGCAGATGGTGAGGACGCATGCTTCACATGTTTCTGATCCAGGGGAGGTTGTTACCCCCGTCGCTCGAGGCCGTGGTAGGGGCAAGGGTAGGGCTCCTATTCGTGGTAGGGGGCAAGGGCATCCCAGAGCTGTACCGGTTGCACCGATTGAGGATCCGTATATTGATGAGCAGGATGAGCTGCCTCCGATAGCTCCAGCACCAGCTGATTTTATGAAGGCACTGGGCTTCCAGGAGGTCATGGGCTGTATGTTTATATTTATGGATACCATGTCACAAGCGAGTATACTTCCATCAGATCCTGCTACTTCTCAGGCAGGAGGGGGAGTACAGACCCCTACCGCTCAGGCTACGGGATCGGCAGCGACATCACATCGTACTCTAGATACACCACCCATGATTGGGGTTCAGCCTGGGGTGGCAGTACCAGAGCCCATGCCAGTTGCAGAGGGGGACCAGCAGAAGATGCTTGAAATATGGACCCGACTTCGCCCGCCGACGTTCGGGGGTGAGCGAGGTGAGGATGCGCATGATTTTATTGACCGGTGCAAGGACATACTACACAATATGAGGATATTAGAGTCACATGGGGTAGACTTCACCACATTTCAGCTTGAGGGTAGAGCACGCCGTTGGTGGCAGTCATATGTTCTTAGTAGGCCAGCAGATTCTCCTCCTGTCACTTGGGGTCAATTCACACAGCTATTATTGGATAGGTACATTCCGCCGTCTGAGAGGGAGGAGCTTCGGGGCCTGTTTGACAGGTTGGAGCAGGGACAGATGTCTGTGACGGATTATGAGGCGAGGTTTTCAGAGCAATCTCGCCATGCTCTCATGATATTGCCCACTGATACAGAGAGAGTCCGACAGTTCGTTGCAGGCTTACATCCAGGCATCAGGACTTCCATGGCCAGCGAGGTTGAGATGGGTACCCCCTACCAGCTTGTAGTCGAGATAGCTCGACAGATTGAGGGTTACCGTGCGAGGAGTAAGGAGAAGGATCAGCAGGGTCATCAGGACAAAAGGGCCAGGTTTGCAGGTGACTTCAGGGGTGCTCCAGCCAGGGGCAGGGGTCAGTTCGGAGGTAGTCAGTTTAGCAGGCCTTCCTACTCAGCACCAGCACTACTTCCTAGGATTGTTCCAGCCATGCCTTAGTTTAGTGCCATGCCAGAGCGCTCTTATTATCCTCCAGCTATCCAGAGTGCAGCCAGCGGTTACTCCAGCTGTCAGAGATCCTCTGGTTCCTATTTGAGTGCCATTCCAGATGATTCTTACCGCCCTCCGGCTATTCAGGGTTCTTCTTCTTCTTCTTCTTTTTTTTCTTCTTCTTCTTCAGAACAGCAGGCTGTGACGCCTAGAGGTTGTTTCGAGTGTGGGGAGCTGGGCCACATGATCAGGCAGTGTCCCAGGTATCGAGGAAAGGCCGTACAACAGAGTCACCAGCCTATAATTTCAGCACCTACAGCACGACCACCTAGGGGTGGGGATCAAGTATGCAGGGGCCGTCCTAGAGGGGGAGGCCGGTCAGGAGGGAGTCAGTCAGCTCCAGCTCATTCTGGGGGAGCTCAGTCATCGGGTGCTTCAGCCAGATTCTATGCTATTCTGGCCATATCAGACGCAGTGGCCTCAGACGCCGTGATTACAGGTATCATCTCAGTCTGTGGTAGAGAGGCTTCAGTGCTATTCGATCCAGGATCCACCTATTCATATGTCTCAGCATTATTTGCTCATTTCCTGGATGTTCCTCGTGAGTCTTTGGGTTCTCCCTTGTATGTGTCCACTCCTGTGGGCGACTCCGTAGTTGTAGACCGGGTCTACCGATCTTGTGTGATTGCTTTCTGTGGGCTTAAGACTAGAGCCGACCTGTTATTGCTTGATATGGTTGATTTCGAGGTAATTTTGGGCATGAATTGGCTATCTCCTTATCATGCTGTATTGAATTGCCATGCCAAGATAGTTACATTAGTCATGCCTAAGTCGCCAAGGTTAGAGTGGAGGGGTTCTTCAGATAGTGCCTTCAGCCAGGTCATTTCCTTCATGAAAGCTCGGCATATGGTCGAGAAGGGGTGTTTAGCCTACTTTGCTTATGTGTGGGACACCACCGCCAAGTATCCTACCATTTATTCAGTGCCTGTCGTTTGAGAGTTTCCGGATGTGTTTCCTTCAGACCTTCCAGGCATGCCTCCAGATCGGGATATAGATTTCTGCATTGATTTGGCTCCAGATACTCAGCCTATTTCTATTCCCCTGTATCGTATGGCACCTAAGGAGCTAATGGAGTTGAAGGAGCAGCTTGAGGAGTTGTTGTCCAAGGCCTTTATCAGGCCGAGTGTGTCGCCGTGGGGTGCTCCAGTCTTATTTGTAAAGAAGAAGGATGGGTCCATGTGCATGTGCATTGATTACCGCCAGCTGAATAAAGTGACCATCAAGAACAAGTATCCCCTGTCGCGCATTGATTATTTGTTTGACCAGTTGCAGGGGTCTCGGGTGTTTTCTAAGATAGATCTGAGATCGGGTTATCACCAGCTGAAGATTCGGGCTTCTGATGTTTCGAAGACTGCTTTTCGCACCAGATATGGCCATTATGAGTTTCTAGTGATGTTCTTTGGCTTGACTAATGCCCCAGCAACATTTATGGACTTGATGAATAGGGTATTCAGGCCGTATATCGACTCCTTTGTTATTATTTTCATTGATGATATATTGATCTACTCACAGAGCTTGGTTGAGCACGAGCAGCATTTGAGAGTTGTGCTTCAGAACTTGCGAGAACAGAGGCTATATGCTAAGAGTCTGTGGCATTTTTGGGGCACGTGGTGTCCGGAGAGGGTATCAAGTTTGATCCGCAGAAGATTGAGGCAACTCAGAGTTGGCCACGTCCCACTTCAGCTTCAGAGATCAGGAGTTTTCTAGGTTTAGCAGGTTATTATCGTCGATTCGTGGAGGGATTCTCTTCTATTGCCGCTCCATTGACTAGATTGACTCAGAATAATGCCCCGTTTCGATGGTCCGATGATTGTGAGGCGAGCTTTCAGAAGCTTAAGTCAGCATTGACGTCAGCACCAGTTCTTTCAGTGCCTTCTGAGACAGGAGTGTATACTGTATATTGTGACGCCTCTCGCGTCGGGTTGGGATGTGTGTTGATGCAGGATGGCAGGGTTATTGCTTATGCTTCACGCCAGCTGAAGGTTAATGAAAAGAATTACCCTGTGCACGACTTGGAGTTGGCGGCGATAATTCATGCTTTGAAGATATGGCGGCATTATTTGTATGGTGTATCTTGTGAGGTCTATACTGACCACCGCAGCCTGCAGTACTTACTTAAACAGAGGGACCTTAATTTGAGGCAGCGGAGATGGCTTGAGTTGTTAAAGGACTATGATCTCACTATTTTGTATGACCCAGGCAAGGCGAATGTAGTAGCAGATGCTTTGAGCAGGTGAGCAGCGAGTATGGGAAGTTTGGCCTACATTGCAGCGGAGGAGAGACCTTTAGCCTTGGACATTCAGTCCTTGGCCAATTGCCTGGTGAGATTGGACCTTTCAGAGCCTCGTCGAGTTTTGGCTCATGTGGTTGCTGAGTCTTCATTATTGGGAGAGATTAAGGCTCGACAATTTGATGATCCATGTCTGGCAGAGCATCGGGATACGGTGGTCCAGGGCAGGGCCAAGGAGGTTACCTTAGGCGAGAATGGTGTTCTGAGACTCCATGGCCGATTGTGTGTTCCTGATGTTGATGGCCTAAGGGAGAAGATTCTAGCAGAGGCGCATAATTCTCGGTATTTAGTTCATCCAGGAGCGACGAAGATGTATCGTGATTTGAAGCAGCATTTTTGGTGGAGGCGGATGGAGAAATTGTTAGCAGGTTAAGTACGAGCATCAGAGACCAGGAGGCTTGTTCCAGCAGATGCCCATTCCTGAGTGGAAATGGGAGCGCATCACCATGGACTTCGTGGTTGGGTTGCCTCGGAATTTTTGGAAGGTTGACGCGGTTTGGGTCATTGTGGATAGATTGACAAAATCAGCGCATTTCATTCCTGTGGCTACTACTTATACTACAGAGAGGTTGGCTCAGATTTACCTTTGAGAGATAGTCCGGTTGCATGGTGTACCGGTGTCTATCATTTCGGATCGAGTTTCTCAGTTCACTGCGCACTTCTGGAGAGCTTTGCACAGCGAGATGGGTACTCAGATAGACCTCAGTTAATCATTTCACCCTCATACTGATGGCCAGTCAGAGCGTACAATTCAGATTTTAGAGGATATGCTCAGGGCTTGTGTGATTGATTTAGAGATGGCTCCATTTGAGGCTTTATTTGGTCGACTATGTCGTTCTCCAATTGGGTGGTTTGAGCCTGGTGACGCCAAGTTATACGACACAGATATGGTTAGAGATGATTTAAAGAAGGTGAAGATTATTCAGGAGAGGCTCCGCACAACATAGTCTAAGCAGAAGAGCTACGCAGATCAGCGGGCACGTGATGTGGCATCCATGGAGCGGGAGAAGGTTATGTTGAGGGTTTCGCCGATGAAGGGCATCATGATATTTGGGCAGAAGGGCAAGTTGAGCCCCAGGTTTATAGGTCCTTTCGAGGTGTTGAAGCGGGTCGGAGAGGTTGCTTATGAGCTTGCTTTACCTCCAGCCTTGTCAGGAGTTCATCTAGTATTTCACGTATCTATGCTTCGGAGGTATCATGTCGACTTCTCGCATGTGGTTGACTATAGCACTATTCAGTTAGATGAGAAGTTGGGCTACGAGGAGGAGCCAATTGCTATTATTGATAGGCAGGACCGCCAGTTGAGGTCTAAGGAAGTTTCTGCGGTTAAGGTCCAGTGGAGGGGCCAACCTGTTGAGGAGGTGACTTGGGAGTCCGAGCATGACATGGGGAGCAGATATCCTCAGCTATTCAGCACTCCAGGTACGATTCTAGACCCGTTTGAGGATGAACGTTTGTTTAAGAGGGGGAGAATGTAACGACCCAACCGGTTGTTTTGAATATTAGGATCCCGTTCCCTTAGATGAAACCTTCATTAGCGGCTATTCGTGCTTTATGACTTGCGGGAGCGGGTTGTTCGGGATTTGGGAATGATTTGAGTGGTTTAGGAACACTTGGTTCCTTAAGGTTGGCATATTTTGCCAAGTTTGACTTCGGTAAACATTTTGAGCAAACGACCTCGAAATCGAGTTCTGACAGCTTCAGTAGCTCCTTATGATGATTTCGGACTTGGGCGTATGTTCGGCTCGAGTTTTCGATTACCCGGGAGAATTTCGGCGCCCGAAATAGAAATTAGGATTTCCTTATGTTTGAAATTTGGGTTGGGACGCGATTTTTCTATCGAGGTCCGAACGGAATTCCAGGACCGAGAATAGTTCCGTATAGTCATTGATGACTTGTCTGCAAAATTTGAAGTCATTCTGAGTTGTATAGGTCAGTTCGGCGTATCGTTATAGGAATTCTAGAACTTGGAAGTCTTAAGTTATGAATTAAGGGGTTTTGGCGATGTTTTGAGTGTTCCGAGGGCTCGAGCAAGTCCGTTTTATGATTTAAGACTTGTTGGTATATATGGACGGGGGCTCAGGTGGGCCCAAGTGCCTCCCGGACACCACGCGAGGCCAAAAACCAGCCAAAACAAATTCTGGTGCACTGTTGCTGGTGTGACCCCTTTGATAAAAAATTAGTTACATTATGAACGTATTTACGATTTCGAAATTTTATCCATGTAGCATATATAATGACATTCACACGGCCATAGAAGACTCCAGTATAAGTTAAAAGAAAGAATTGAGCCCAGGGCATAACCAAAGGATTGAAAGGTTAGAAGATTGTATCATGGATATTCCATAGCGCCCATGAAAGGCTAAAGTTATACCACGAGCCGCAGATCAGAAGATTGCTTAAGCCTACATAAAGGCTGATCACAGGGAAGAAGAAACTAAAGAATTATATCAACTAAGTGAATCAGGAGTCTGATTATTGGACCCGAAAATTTAAAGAAATTGTGATTGAAAATATTACAAGAATCACTCTTAATATCAGAGGTAATGATAGATAATAAAACAACCACATTCTATAACGGCTCTACGAGAAAGCCAGTTAGAAGAGTATCATCCTCATAAGAATTCAGTATGAAGCTCCCACCGGATTGTGTATGTACCAGAGGTGTGAGTATTATAATAGTACTTCAAATTGTGGATATGAATTATACATGTATGGAAGAGAGGTCATGAAATAGATTGAAAAAAAGATATGAGATAAAGTAAGTAAGGTAAAGGTGAACAACGTACGAGATATTCCCATGCAGAAGGTTGTGATAGTCCATACTTCAGATAGAAGGTTAGAAGCGTTGGGATTCAATATCCAGGAATAACAGTGGCATACCTTCCAGCCCATGGTTGCTGGGTACTGAGAGGTCTGGTTAAGAGAGTAAAGAAGAATTAGAGACGATGTGATGTCTCACTTGACGTTCCAGAATAAAACAAGGAAATCTATGGTGCAAGCCAGTGAAAGAAGGTTGCAAGTAGTATAAAAAGCTATGTGTAGGTCTCAAGTTAAAGTGTGGTAGAACGACAAGGTTTTTAGAAGACAATATTAAGGATAAGAAAAGGAAAGTGAGAAGGTGACAAAAGTGGATAAGCCCTCGGGATTAAGCCCGTGAAAGCAAGAGAGCTGATGGGTTCTGTAAGTTATAAAACACTTAGTATAGCCTGAATGAACTCAAAGGAGTCTAAAACTAGTAGCATTTAGAAGAGATGGAATGCTGCCCTGGTGGTAGAACGAGGGTGTAATGGTGATAGACGATGGATGACGTTTGGGCCTTTGATTGAGTAATGATTTCATGAATTGTATGGGATTAAAATACCCACGTAAGGTAAATCACATTGGGATTATATGAAATACGGTTATGGAAGTATAGTATCGTATCACCCCCAGGTTCGGGCGTGACAAACAATCACTTCAAATGTTTCTCAATTCAACATGGGCCCTAGGCATTATGTAAGAAGTTTCAAGTTATCAGTGGTAAATTGTAGATCAATATTGAGGTGAATCAACAATGGATGGACAAAAGTCACAAAGTATGAGATGAGATTAGGCCATCAGTCTTAAGATGAATAGTAATGAATAAGCGTTAAAGGACTCAAATTTATACCTATAGGATAAGCAACGAGAGTAACCTGAAGTTTTGTAGCAGACCTCAGTAAAGATAAATCGTAGTAAGAGTTATGATATAGTATGACCTACCTAAGTGCAATAACGTCATATGGATGGATAAACGAAACTACGAAATAAGGTATAGCAATATTCGTGAGTTCAACAAAATACCAAGAGAAGAACTTTGGAATACCCATAGATGCCCAGAATGACATCTTATAAAGCTTTGTATATGTTTACAAAGTGAGGCCTAGATATTGGCTAAAGCTGGAGGAGAAAGGAGAGAAGAGTTGCATAGGCGCACTTACAACGTCAGAGTCGTACGGGCTGCATGATAAGTAGCAACAATTACAAGATTGGAAGGATTCCGACCACAAGTCATGGTGTGAGAAAGAGGCCCAAAGGGGGGGGGGGATGCCCTGGCCTATTGAATTATTCACAAAACAGCTACCTAGATGTCAAGGAGCGTACTAAAATATTCGAAATACATAAGTTATGAAAATGATAAGTGCATCAGTCAACATTCAAGGACGAATGTTCCAGGGGGGGGGGGGGGGGGGTGGTAACCCCGCATTTTTTTGACGGGA